>JAQBSW010001096.1:0-150687 GCA_029291075.1 Eudiplozoon nipponicum
TAGTTCGTGAATTCAGTACCCGTCCTCCATATCAATGGTGGCTATTATTACTACCCGAGCACCCAATCAGTCTGTTCCTTTTCCGATGGTTAATATTAGAAGGCCGAAGAAAGGTTTCATGTATATATTCCACACAATGTAGCACATAAATATAATTCACTGTTAATACGAATTGAAGGAGTTGGTTGGCAATTATACAGATTTTTTAATGTAAAATTATATCTTAAACACTATTCACAGTTAGTCCAAATTGAATATATGTTAGTCAGCTGTAAAATTAGATTTTTATGCAAAAATATGTTTTAAATACCGTTCACAATTAAACTAAATGGTCCGTCTTCTAGACGGCAAAATTAAAATGATTTAAGTTTATAATAGAAAATTGTTTTATGCTCAATCAGTTATTCGCGTACAAAGGTCTGAATTGCTCAACATTTATGCCATCGATTTAAAACAAATGATACATGGAAAAAGTCATCGTTAAAGGTTATCACTATAAAAAGAATGTAAATCGTTTAAGGACTTCAATGACACAACTCACAAATGTTTAGTTCACTGTTTGTAAAGATTCTATCTCAGTTCATGATATTAATACATTGTTCTCTGAAGTTCGGATAGTCCAAATTTGCACTCAACTAAGCGAAATAAGTTCACTATGACACCATAGTCCACCGCGTGATCCTCTCGGATCGCGCGCGGTTCTGTCTATTTTATAAAAACACTATTAATTACATATAAAATTGCAGTTCAAGAAATATCGATTAAAACTGCTTGAGACTAAAAGAGATTGTTTCTAAAATCACAGCTAAGAGAAATATTGTTTAAGGACAGAGTTAGAATATTTGACCTTAAAGAGCACAGCGTTTGTAAAAATTGACCTTCGTTGGGTTGTAACATGGAGCCGCGTGTTACAACATATCAAATTGCCAAATACTTCATCCAATTCACAGAGAAATTCATACTCAGTTTTATCCACAGGTAATATATGCTTAAACTTTTCCATATATTTACTGTAATCTGTAAGGAGTTTGTATCCTAGTCTAGGATTACTCTTCATTTTGACCAAAATAATTCGTTCTGACCTTTGACCCATTATCAGCAGTGATGAATTAATTTCTTTATCAATCAAATATAACCTCATTTGTTTAATACTGTTGATAAGACTACACTTTATTATATTATATCATTTAATTCTTAGTTTACATAATTTCCTATTGATTCGTTTCGGTATAATATCCGTAAACGTATATGCTTGAAATAAAGCAGATAATAACGATGAAACAGAAGAAACAAATTCGTCAGTGTTCAAGATATAAAAACTTTCATAATCATTATATATGCTTAATTCTCGAAAATGATTCCAGTTGATTCTGGAACATTGCACGTGTGCATTTTCAAAATTAAGTTTCTGTGTTTTGCTTCTCAAGATGTTCCATTATAAAATAATTTGTTTGTGATCCAATTCTTTGAAATAGTTAACAACATAATAACTGTGTGATTTCACCGTTTAAATTTCTAAGTATATATGATCTAAGAATTGCGAACCTCTAGTTGATATAAGCAAGATTAAATGTATAAAAAGACTTTAAACTAAACGATTACCCACATCTGCTTCCACTTTTGAAACAAAATCTTCCGCATTTGAATCGATTTTGAATGAGCGCAGAACACAGATGAAATTAGTTCTTTCACAAAATCACAAGTCACTGTTCTGCACTTTCGTACAGTCAATAATGTTCTTTAACTAAATCAAAAATAAATTTCTGATACACATTCCAGTTTGCAATACGAGTTCACCATAGTTTACAGTTCAGTCAGAATGAGAAAATTTTTTGAATAGAACACCCCTCAAAAAAATTTCCAACAAAAAAGTTGCCCACAAGACCCCGACTTAAGAAAGATTAACAACCAGAGTAAAACGTGGTATATTCTAATATAAATTTACTGTACTCCCAAAAAAAATAAAATGACAAAGAAACGCATTTGATTGTATCTGTACCCAAAGTTTCATGGTTTGCTAATAATAACAGTACTGTTCTCAGTTTTCTGGCGCGATCGCCAGTATCGTAAATATCCCAGTTTATAGTAAATGCCATACGACATTACAAAGTCAGTTAGGAGCCAGGATGGCTGAGATTAGTTCTGTTGTGGGACCTTATTAGTGTTAGTATTGCGTTCTCCGGCAAATGCCGAGAAAGTTAATTAGCGTAGCAGTGTCTTGAAATACTCCTAGACCCTTGAGACCAGCTCTGGTTGATTGTGTTGTTGTTCCTTCTGTTGTGGCGTTGACATCAGTGGCGAGTGAGTAGCTGAGTTATCTCGTTGAAGATCTGCAGTAACTGGCACACGTGAAGGTAAAATAAGTAGATGCTTCTCCGTCTCACTAGTTGTGCTGCAACAAGATTAGTGTGACTGAAATTACCAATGTGTGTGAAGCAAGTCCAAAATCAGCGTAGGTGAAATACCCGAGTGACAGCAGAAAGCACGCACACGTAGCGCAAAACAGACCTCAAACGTGATAACTGCCTGGCATGGTAAATTTACCGGGCTTAAATACTTTCTAAATCGAAAGCTCGCACGCCATTGGTTAACGGCAAATTTCGCTTGTTTTTAATTTGTGCTGCGTAAATTTAATTTGAATTTCATTTACGTAAAACGTCGGCAAGATGTTCTTGAGCCGTTAGGTTTTGTAACAATGGTTCTCTTCTCTCAGCTGTCTACAATATTCAGTAATGATTCATCGTTTTTATTTACATCGTAATTATTTGTTTACTGCAATAACAGGTAGACAATTCAGACGTTTCGTAGTAATAGGTTTTTATAGTAAACCAATCTGTAAACATTTGTTTGAAAAAGTATCGTAGTCATTTTTTTCGTCGAACTATTTGACCGTCCCTTTCAGATTTCCTGTCATACTCAACAATAATTTTGGTTCTGTTTAGGGTTTTTACTTACATGTATTTAAAGTAGTGTATATTGCATTTTCTGGTCTGCTAATAAAATCTACGCGAATAGAATTGTAGATAATATGATAAATTCAATGTATTTTTATTTGAATGCACATTTTTTTATGAGATTCGCAAGTGTGTTTGTATGAACACTTTTCCTCCTTGAGATATTTTATTTTAAGTAATTCTGAGCAGGGTGATCCTACCGTGGTATTGCAGATGTTGTTTTTCCGTATTTTTTTATTTGTTGTTACATGCTACTTCTGAAGAATAGGGTTAGTTAAGTTTTAAACCTATAATATTTTGGTATTTCCGTTAAAACCCATAAAGTAACGCTCAAAATTTAGGCCAATGAGTAATCCAGTCGCAGCAAAATCTGCTCAGGTACACCTGAATAGCATCGAACCAAGAAGTTCTCCTTTAAATGGGTCGCTGATTTCTAACACTAGCGAACAAAAGCCGAAAGGAAATCCTTGGAAAGATGGTAATTCCAGTAATTTATTATTCAAGTACCTAAAGTCGAACTGGAAGAATCAGACGCTTGGCCTGAACCCTCTTGTGCCGTGGATCAGCGCAGAATCAACATTATTCGTCAAGACGAAAAGCCTAAGACTTTATCAAGCAAGTTCTTTCAAGTTGATTATTATAGAAAAAACCAAATGGACCGATTGTGACAAAATAGATGCAAGTTTTATCTCTACTCGTGGACGTGGAGGCCGATTTTCTGGTGGAGGTCAGAAAACCGCTATTGGTGTATTTCCTTCGCAAAACAGAACCGCTAAAAGAGGTACTAATTCCGTTTCATATACTTTTATTAAGGTGGCAGTTTTAGTAGAGGCACAGTGGCTATGGAGCCTGTTCGTGGTAGGGGTGCGTTGAATGGAGCGTATTTGAGAGGTAGTGGACGAAATTACAGCCGGGTTTTTAGTGAAGATACTCAATTCATTGATAAAGACACGAGAAATAAGCCAGTATTTATGTCGGAAAAACGATGTGATAAGATTTTGGCTACTAATACCGATACTGGTCATGGTGATGATTTGTCCGACGGAGACGTAATGACAATTACAAATGGTATTTTTCGTTATGTAAATTTATTACTATTTAAGATAACTCACGGAAAACTTATTCAAATTACGGTGAGGTTACTGGAAACAACAAAAAAGTTTATAGTCTGTCAAGCGCAGCCTTTCGTAGTGAAAGACAATCCTCGGTTGAAACCTCATCTGACTGCGTACCAGCTGACGAACTAAAACAAAGTGGGTCGGACTGCATGAATGAACAGAGGAACGTCATAGTTGATGGTAATTCCTGTTATGTGTTGTGTTTAATAATTGCGCTCTGTGAATTTAAGTAATTTTATATTACGTGGTTTTATTCAGTTTGTCTCCTATTTCTTGCAAGAGTTTATATTCTAACTTTCTTATGTTACGTTTTAAAAGGGGTGAATTATACATAACTTAATGTTATATAGTGGAATGTATTCCATATTAATATTGTTAAAGTTTTGTTTTGTGAGATCGCCCATCTCGTGTTTATGTCTAGTAGTTGTACAACACTGATAATGCCGAATTGGCGGATAAAATATTTATAGACACAAAACAGATTTAAAACTGGCGACTCAAAAATGCTTCATGTGAATTGTATTTTTTTATTAAATTTGGGTAAAGAGTACTCGTTTTCATTTGATGGTTCGCTAGGTTTATATTAGTATGCTATTACATTTATATCGCAGTGGCAACGAATAAAAAATAAATGTTGAAGGCTTCAGATAAAATAAGATATAAAGCCGTTGAGTGATCAGGTAGTTACAGAAGAAATAAAAGCAAGGCCAGAGAACATCGAAGGAATGTAAATGGCCATTTTATTTTAATAATGAACTAAATTTTAACAATTATCCAAATCCATTCAAGTTATTTCATATTAGCAGAATCCGCAGTAAACTAAACATTGGTTATATCAATAGCAGTTAAGTAGCATGTCTTGTTCAGTTATATTTATTGTTAACGATTCTTATGTTTTAGTTTTATTGACATGATATTTACTAAAAATTGCCTTGTAAAGATATAGTATTATAATTTATTTTATAATCAAACCAGTCAGTTGTTATTATGGAGGCATTGATTTGCTTCTCGACGATTCTTCGTTTATAATATTTGCAATAAGGCTAGTTGATCATTGTTTATATTGTCTATTGTACTGTCGATCAAAATTTGAGAAATTCTTTTTTGATATCGTTGGCTAGCGTGTGATTGGTTTTTATTGAACGAAGTATGAATAACATTGATAATAATATATTATAATACAAATGCTACACCATAAGATCGTTGTGTGTCTCATTCAGTAATGCGCAAGTTTATTAATTTGAATATTTTACAAAAGAATGGGAAACCACTTCAACATTAAGGAAGATTATGCTTTTACAATTGTGTTAAGACTCCAGGCTTTTATATGAGGTTAACGGTTTATTCTAGCGCTTATAGTAAATGCAAAAACTGCACGAAGTCTACTATATTGAATTTTTTAATACAGAATTTGTTGACAAATATATATTGGTTATATTATGTTAGTTATTTGTACTTTACAGCTCATTCTTCCACTCCTTTTTGTTAGTCTTTGCATGTTTTATTTACGTCTTTCTGAGCATAGTGCTTACAGGTTGTCATGGCTCTAAAGCCTTGACAATACATTTTGGCACGTGTTTATAATGGTTTCTGGCCAGTAAAATGTAGCTAATGGCCTGTACTTTGTGGGTCATTTTACTAACAAGATCGACGGTATTTCTGGAACTTTAGATAACAATAAGGTTGGTAACCTAGTATTCTTTTATAGTCAAACTTATGCACAATAAACGATTTATTACTGCATTGTCTATAGCGTAGTATAAACTAGTAGCCTTATATTCTGAGTATCTGAGTGGGTAAATGAAATAAGATTAAAAAGATATCGGAGCCCCTCAAGTATTTACATTCATTCTTTAGTTCCAGGAATGAACCGATATCACCGTGTACTCTTCGAAGAGTAAACGAAGCTTGCTATTAGTATGTGAGATTTCCAAAGCTGACGCTACCTATGTTTTATTGGTATCCATGTTTCTTGGCTCCAGAGGACCAGAATTGCTTTAAGCAATACTGATGTGTTTTATTCGAGCCTAGTCTCATTCCAATGCGAGAGTAATCCAGCCAAATATGACGTGGTCTTTCTGCTATTCTAATGTTACAGTGTATGCCTTGGATATTAAGCTAGGAACGCTCGTTCTACCTATACTAGGTTCAGATTATACGACCTGGTGTTCTTTTAGAGTTCACATAACCGTAAACAATACGAACTATATAAAATCCATGCTGCACCAGATGTCGCACAGGGTAATCAGGGTCACCTTTTTGTTGAATTGTGCATGGTGGAGGAATAGGCGACCTAGTTCTCTTTTAAAGTCCACATATAACCATGAACGACTTCTGTTTATGTGACAGTGAAATATTTGTATCTTTTGTATGGCTCGGCATTGTGGATGTGCGAAATCATAATAAAGCAGACATCTCTGATTCTGTCTCTTTTTCTTTTCTCAATCTAAGTATGATTCTCTTTAAATGCTATGAATATGGTCGATATCATATCACAGCCCAGTATCTATTTTCCAAATATCGAAAAATACCGTTCATTAAATCTAGATTATGTTTTAGCGTAAGTACATTTAATGCGCGACCACTGAAACAAGAAGCCCTAACAAGATAGATTATAAATTTATATATGTTGCGCAAATGAAACTAGAATTCCTGATCCTATGAGCATTCAGAACTTCGTGCACCATCCCTATCAAGGAGTTGCTGGATTTGAACCTCCGAATCTAAGATTTCTCAAGCTAGTAAATGAAGGCGTCGTTATTGTTCTTGGCTCACGGTGAACTTCAATAGATTATGAAATAATTAGATATAGATGGCGTAATTGCATTTGTTTTGTAACTTGTCGAACACGTTTAACTTATCCATAGTGGGTTTGAATTCTGGTTTACAAGGTAAACTTCAAATAAATGTAAATAAACTCGAACAACCTTGCTTTTGAAAAAAGTATTAAGATATTCCAAAGTAAAAGTTAACTATGAAGATTCACGAAACTAGCTCGATTTTTAATAATACTCGCAGACTTGTAAGACGTCCGAAAAGTTTGAATAATGTTCGTATGAGTTATTGGCCGGTTTTCCAACATTTCGAGCAACAGGTTCAAGAAAACTAAGTTAGCGGAACTCTGTATAATGCATATGTACGTGCAACTTGTTTATATGCTAGTGAGACTTGGCCCCCTAGAGTTGACAGTTTTGTGTGCTTGCCGGCATTCGGCCATCATTGTTTGAGATGCATAGCGCATATACGTTACCAGCAACTAACAAACGCTGACTTTCGTATGACAGTGAAGCATAGATTATTAACGACTTGTTACTGTTGGCGATGGTAATAATGAAACAGTATCTCGAACTCGGAGGAGGAAAATTAAGGTAAGCCTTGGCTTGCTTGGGAACATGTTATTATCTTTACTAGCGCTAAAGCTCCTCAACACGCATTATCTGCTGCAAAATCGAGTAGGCAGAATCTTAGCTCGTCAACTTCAGAAAATTTTCTGCAAACATCGCAGGGGTTAATGTAGTTAATATTTTGTTTATGAGTTGGACATGCACGCATTATCAGAGTTATTTCTGTATAGGGGGTGCAATAACTCAGTTTCTTTTCAAGATGACTAAACCGCTTTTGACTTTGTGATAGATGCTATGGTATGTTGTTCTTATGATAACGCACTAGACTAAATAATATGATTGTTTGGAGCCAGTTACAGTTTCTCACCAGTCTGTATTTATATTTGAAAGTCTTTCTGAGCCTTTTGCGAATGGTTCCAGCATTCGACAAGGATTTGTTTGTTCCAATCCTTTTCAGTTTTTATTATCGATATGGCCTTTGCTAAAGCCACCGAAATAAAGTTTAGAGATCAGTGGTAGTGGGCAGTTTACTGAATTATTAAGCGAGCACCGCTTCTTTGATAGCGTATAAAGGAGGTGAGCTCCAGCTAGCCACTAATTGCGTTTAAGAAGTTTATGTTACGGCCTGTAATTAAACAGTTCAAAGAAGGTCGTTATGGCCAATTTTTAACCAATGCTTCAGAACTTGTCGATCGACGTCCTTCTGCAAGCGAATCAATTCTTTTAAGTCTGATCTCTGATGGTACCAAACTAGTTGGCGTACGTATTGTTGTCGGTAGTTTTCCGGGTTAAATAAATGTGTGCGAGCCTATCGGCAAGCCGTTTCTGGTGTGGCGGTCTGATTTATTCTTCCATATTGTATAAGCTCTTGAACCTACCAAGTAGACATCGGTTTCTGTTTATATATGCATGTGTAATCTTTAACTACAGGAAATAGCGTACCAGACAAAATCTAAAATGCTATAAACGAAATGATGAAGAAAAAATTTGCTTACATTCTGGCGATACAGTCTAGAAACATATTTATATCTAATAACGAAAATGTTATTCTACACGCGGTATCTGCTTCGAACCTAAGAGATTGCATCATGGCTTTAAACCTACGCAAGGAGTTTGCTGCCAACCACACGGCGATGGAGAAAAACCTATGCATATATCTCCAGATTCAACTAAATAGTAGTGATTATTCTGCTTTGATAGTATTTTTATCGTCGGTTTATTAAGCAGAGCTCTTAAACTCCATATTAATAATGATGTGGTTAGAAATGAAGTGACCAATTGACTTTGTTTCGAGATGTGCATTGAAACTCATACCTTTGATTAATTGGTTGAGACTTGCAGTCTCATGAGGGTCTGCGACGCCACCAGATTTAATGGATTTTGATATGAAGTTATCTAGTTCTAGTTTGTAGGACTTCCGTGGCACGACTGAAATTTTTTCCAATTAGGTCGATGGGTACCGTTGTGATGCTTGTTTGAAAGTAATGGACGAGAGATCGGTGGGCTAATTTTTATCTGCTAGGGTTCACCTAAATATCTTTATAATGTTAAAAGATTAGAAATTTAATCTGTTATCAACTTTAACTTTATCACTTAATAGTGAAACCGATCGCACATTGTGGGGTCGTTTTAATTATTCGATTACACTAGTGTTTTAATTCTTAGTACATACCATTATGTTTCGAACGCGAATTTTTATAACTTACCATTTATAAGCAATTGATTTCGCTCGGCAGGCACAAACCTGGTACGATCTAAAGCTGAACTTCTATAAAAAGGTCTTCATAGAACATTTTTCAGATGCCTAAGACTGTGCTGAGCGGTGCACTGTTTCATCTTTTGAACATGTCGGAAATCTCTAGTTACACCAGGTGGATCGACGTCGATACTGAGAAAACTCAAGTGGATGACTAGCTCAACCAAAAAGTACATCTATTCAACGGAAATTTCTTATTTGTGATGTCGGTCGTTTGATCACGACGCATTGAAATACGTGTTGAATTAAAACATCAATTATTAAAAAAATATGTTAATCTAGCGGAGATCGTATCCAATAGATGACGTAGTTACTTTGGCAAGTATATTCTTTTCTGAAAACCGTGTGATGGACAGATCTGTGTTTATTTATAAATTATTCAGTTTTATAAGTTGTATACGATTGGATGTATTTATATTAAAACTCTAGCATGTTTCAGGCCAAAAATTGGCTAGTGAAGTGTTGCTATTGAATTGGAATACAACTGTGCTTCCAATGAATCAAACGTTGCGGCTGGCGGTAGTTTTGTTATGTTGTTCGATGGCTGGATGAATACAATGGGGTTGGTGTTTACTTCAAGCTCGCAAACTTGATTTAAAGCATTGTTACCACCACCCGTGCAATCAATTATTGTTAAATTGTATTGTCTATATATGTATATGTGGCGAAAGCTGCAAACAGTTAATGTTCGTGACTGAATAGAAATTGTGCAGCCGACATTTCCAGTCAAGTTCAATGTATGCAAGACTGCTAGAGGTGAGAGCCGCATATCTAAATTTGATTTCCATATATATTCAATACGGTTTGATCCTCGATAGTCAGTTTGCCGTCGTACTCTGATGATGATAATGGAAGGTCGAAACGCGTCAGTGCGTTGCGGCTGGCAGTAGTTTTGTTATGTTGTTCGACGACTGGTTAAATACAATGGGATTGGTGTTTACTTCAAGCTCACAAACTTGATTTAAAGAATTGTTATCACCACCCGCGCAATAAATTATTGCTAAATCAAACTTCTCATTTTCTATAATTTATCATAAGTAGATATTCCCATTTTGGAATGGATGTTTTGTTCTTCTACATCTCATACGTTACTGAATATTTTTTATATTTGTGCAGCAGTGTGCAGATCGTAAGTGGTTATATATAAATCGACATGTATTAGTCACTTTTGTTTCGAAGACTGAGTTGCATTTGATAATATTTTCGAAGTTTATAGCTGTGCAATGTACAATTAATTTTCAATTGCAGTTGCAACAATACTTTTGGGATAAAATTTGAATTCATCACATGCTGTACATATTCTTACTCCATTAAAGGAATGTCTGTTTCCTTTAAGCATCACAAGTGTCTTCTCATCTTTAATTTTTCTTTAGTAGTGAATTTACTGTTATATTTCTTGCACTATCGCCCACCTAATTTACATCAATTTAATTCGTGATTGCGTAAAATGTCGTTCAAATTAATGCGAGTCTTAAAGCACCATATGTTGGTCACTAGCCTAATACTTGTCTCTGTTTTTAGATCAAGAGTAAATTTGATAAGGTAAAATAGGAAGCTTTACTCAGTAGTAGTAAATTATAGATTTTCTATATGATTTTGATAATTTTATATAACAAAACGTACTTAGTGATTACCTGGTTACTTTTATTTTTTTCACTAAAGAAAGTTTATTTTGTGTTTTACTTTCAGCATCAACAACAGCTGTGACGTTATCATTAGACGTCGATTCAAAAATGTCTGTTGATGACAAAGAATATATCCGTTCTGATTCTGCAGCCTTGCAACTACTGTCATGCACATCTCTTTCTGAAGTTTCAGTGACACTACCTGTTACTGAAATGCATGCGCCACCCGGGCCTTTGTCATCATCAAGCCTGAGTGGTTTCAGTACAGTTAGACCTGGCTTAGCGTCCCCGGGAATTATATCCTATGACAATCGTTGGTCTCTTTACGAAATTGTTGGCCTTAATCAAATGATTAACTTCATTGAAAACAATGGCGGTTGGGAAAAGGTTAATTTACCGGCTACTTTATCTGAGAATCCTGATATAAAAGAATCTAAAATGAAAGCAAACAATGGCTCATCATCAGTTGAGGCGGTAGATGGGGTTACCTTGTCTGTTGAGAAAACCAAAACACAGTTTCAGAGTGATATTGAACAAAAAAATTGTGACAAGGCATCCGACGTCGTAGTTGTTGATAACAAAACATTCTTTGTCCCGCGAAACAGTCATCAGACTAAATTCTTGAAATTTCAATCAAAGTATAATTATATTCGTCACCATGTGTAGGTTACTATACTTTTTAATATTCTAATAATCACTTGTTTATTGGCTGTTTGTTGTAAGAATTGAAATTTTAAATTAGGTCTTTGTGACATGAAAAATGCCATGCATTTAGCATTTTCCTATGATACTGTATCTAATGATTGACGAGCTCTGTCCAGTAATGCAGCGTTATTATAAACAATACCGGTAGCGTCATACACAGCAATACAAAAGCCTTTAGTAATTGATGTTTCACTGCCATATGACCATAAGAGAAAATTTTTTTAATAACGACAAAATGTTGGCACACAAATTATTAGTGTGATTATAGAGAATACCTAGTTGCTATGAGCATATTTGTCTGGATAACAAACGAGGCAAACAACCACACAATTATAATGCCCATGACAGCATTAAGGAAAGACATCATCGGCAATGGATTATTCCCCTGCCGTCGATTTCGCTATAATAGTATGCACTTGTTGCAGAGAGTAAAGAGTTGTGACTAATGGCGTTTCCTCTGTCATGAGGCATACGCCTCCATCATACGCAGCTGCCTCCCTGTTACGTTTTTCAGTCAACGAGCGGTTCTGTCTTTCAGGCTCTTATTGCGTATATTTTGCTTTTTTGTACGTACGAGGCATTTATGTGTGTGCATATACGTATAGTTAACTATTTAAATTAACAAATAGCATTAAATATACCTATGGTTCACTGTGTCAGAACAATGTATTTAATAGTTTTGTTTGCTGTTAAGAACGGTAGGTTGTTCATTTCAGGTGAGTGCTTGTTGGTGATAATGCACAGACCGTCACGTCAGTGGTGGAACCAAGTAACTATTGATTATTTTAAGTGTGTGTGATTGTGTTGATGAATCTATGGGAATAGGTAGATCCAAATTTAACTAAAATATTTTGAGGTTTTTGTGAAATCGGATTATGTTGAATTTAAAATATTGGTTTACCTTTCAGTTATTGTTCTTCAACATGTTTAGATTTTATTTAAATCATGTTGGCGAGCTTGATATAATCACCAATTTCATTATTTAAATTTGTCAGTATAAACTATATATTGTATAAGGTAGTAAATTTAATGCATCCGGTACACCGGTTTTGTCCTTATTAGGTACTCTTCAAGTGCTATCCAAATTTTTTCGCGGATAAGAGTTGAACCATGAGCAGGTCTGCTTCGCAGTCTGGAACTATCCGCTGAGCCACCCTGCCGCTCACTACACAATTTTCGTAATATAAAATGTTTTTGGCTGGATTTAACATTGTTTTAGACATGGTATTCTAAGTAGCCACATCAAATCTTATAGAACAGACACCACGCTACCTGAGGACGTGGTACTAAATTGAAGATTTTTACAATTAGAATAACATTGGTTGCACGGGTGGGGGTAACGATTTAAAAAAAGGATGTGGATGGTTAGATTCACTTTGCTTGGGGTTTTTGTGAAATTGGAATATTTATCTAATCAGGTTGTTGAAT
This sequence comes from Eudiplozoon nipponicum, assembly GCA_029291075.1. NCBI lineage: Eukaryota > Metazoa > Platyhelminthes > Monogenea > Mazocraeidea > Diplozoidae > Eudiplozoon > Eudiplozoon nipponicum. Next base: position 12,931 of record JAQBSW010001096.1, read on the forward strand.
TGAGAATATTCTGTGGTTTCTCACAGTCTCTGCTGCGTCAGTTGTAATTGTTTTTCACACTTATTATTTAACTATTTTAACGCGACCATTCTGTAATTAAATATCTATTTTTACAGGGAATATTACTTCGGTAACGTTAATTTGGCCCGAGATGAACATCTCAAAGTGCTACTAGCCAATAACAATGATACATGTCCCATTTCAGAGCTATTATGTTTCAATAGGCTGCGTATGGTGGGAACTACGAAAGATGAACTTCTTCAAGCTATTGCAAATAGTCCAGTGGTTAGGCTGACCTACGATACTGAGAGTGTTGAGGACGGTTCGGATGTCGAACGGCAACCTAGTGGTGTTGCAAGAGTGATACCACCGGTCGATACAAGTGAGCATGCGCGGCACGCGCAACATTATCGGCTAACGAATCAACAATCTGTAACAATGCCTGGCGACAGTATACTTTCTGGTCTACCGGGACATGCTCCATTTTTTGAATTTTTACCTAACGGTAATGGTATTGGTATTAGTGGACTTCTGAGCTCTGTCGATCTCTCTGCTAATCAAGTTTACCCTTCATGTGTTACAGCAGCTGTTATTCATGCATCTGCTCCTACTGTAGCACCTCAGTTTGTCATGCACCCAACAGGAGCTGCTCTTAGTCCCGTTCAGTTCCAGGCGGGTAGTTTGTCGGGAGCTCCAGTCTCTGGTGGTGGCCAACCTCACCTGATAATGCATCATCCTCTAACTCAAATGCATGCAGGCATTCCTGTTCTCGCTGCTTCATTGCATCAGACGCAAAATTCGGCTTCAGTTTCCATTACTTCTACGCCGTCAACATCTGTATCGACTAGCAGTCCATCTTTCGTATGCGCGTCGGTGGCAAATGCCCAATATAGTGAATTAGCAGCTACTTCTGCGCTCGTATCTGCTACAAGCCCTGGATCGGGACAGGGGGATATATTTTATCCTATGAATAGCTCACAGCAACATCAGGCATCAAGCTCTATTGCGGGACAGATGTCACATTATATCCTTCCTGCTCCTGCCTCAAATACAGCACAAGCTGATAGCCTCCCGTTATCTCAAGAACTTATCATGCCTGATCCTTTGCCATTGCCTTTAACTGTGGCAACCAGTTCAAATGGAAATTCTCAAAATGTTGGACAGACAGCGTCGGATCAACAATTAGAGCAAGCACATGTATACTTTCAACCAATAGAGAGTTCGGCAGCAACAGAGTCGCTTAATAATGCTAGCGAAGAGTCAGACCATAATCAGAAGTCAATTGGCACAGTGGTTGCCGAGACAAAGCCAGGCGTTCAAGTGGCTTCTACTCAAATTCCACATTTTCAACCAAACATTCCTTCAACTGCTGGACACGTCTTGCTGTCTTATAGTCCGGTTTCTACTGTTCTACCAAGCAATCAACAGCAGACGTTTGTGACTTCAACAAATGATTGTGAACCAGCTAATATATCTTTTTCACTCGGAAATAGTTTTGAAACTTCCGCCGTTTTGCCTAGCTCCTTATCTTTACCAATGTCAACATTGCCAACCGTGAGTAATACTGGAAATTCAATAAGTTATGCAGCGTCTACATCAACGACGTCAGCATCGGTCTCTCTTGATAGCGCGATGAGTCGTCTTGTTATATCATCAGGAGCGGGGAAATCAGTTAATTCTGTGAATATTGGCGCTTTTCAACATCAGCCAGTAGTTAGTAGTTGTGCATCAGTTTGCGGCAATAATGCTACCAACAATAATGCAAATTCTGCTGGTGCTATCCCTGGTAGTTATTCTGTTGTAGCATTAGCTGCTACTCCCGTAGTAGCACCACACGCTTTGTTACAGCACCAATCTACACAGTCTGCAGGGCATGTCCCATTGGTTGCTGGCCATAATGGAGCTCCCGTGCTGCTACAGATTGTTCCCCCTCATGTTCCAAATGTGCCTGCTGCAGCCATTTATCACACTACCCCAAGACATCAACTTCCCCAGGTTAGTTCGTAACGCAATACGCTTTGCTTTTTTTAAATTTTTTATATTAAGTTTATCTCCTAACGGTTATTAATAATCAAGAAATGTGGGAAAACAATATCGGTCAACGAGTGCTCGTTAGAAAAATACATAACGTTCTATTGACTATGTTGGCTTGGCTACGTTTTTCGTACGCCTACCATTCGATTTCCCAATAGATCAGAATTCATTCACCAGCGCTAAATTGGCGTTAGAAACAAGGTCGGCAGATTTTGACATGGCAAAAACAGTCAACTACAGACAAGTATCGAAAATAGTATCCACTCGTCTGCCAGGATGGAGTCCACAGTTGCATCATTGTTCTTGGTCAGAAACCTTGCGCGATAAGGCATTGAGTTCAGTTGAGTACCGATCGTGTTGCAGATTTCTGGTAGAATCGTCTTGGTAACTTTTCTGTATTCGGCGGTGCTAGCTGCGAGGTTTGGTTGTGTTTTTGCACTACAATGATTGAATGATGTAATGACTTCTACGAAGTGTGATAACTAATGTTGATGGAAACCAGTGTATAAACTTTTGTTCTAAGTGTTCAGAATTTTTATCGTGCTAGATATTGATGAAGTTTAGCCTATGTCCAAAACTATGGTGTTAGGACTCTTTGCAGGTATGATACACATACAGTGAATTTTCTTTGAAGTAGCTTTGCAAAAGAATACTAAGTTGATTACTAATGCTTCATTACTTATGTGTATAAGGAATGAAACCTCATCAAACAGTCTTAAATTTCTAGACCAAATATTAAATTGGTTTTTATCGTATTTCTGGCACGAAACCTATATGCGTTTGAGATTACATCCCTGTGAATTTTATTTTTTTATATCTGTCAGCTTATGTTTTAACTAATTTGTTACTAGATAAGCAATGCCTGTATTGTGTCCACCTATATTGGATGGGCCATGCTCTCGGATGTCGTCTGTGTTTATTATTAGTGTATCGTCTAGACGAGGCCAGTATGCCTAATTCTACAGTTAAATTGTTGATTTGATCAGTCAGCCCTTGAATCAACGTTTCTCGCCCATCATAAGCTATTTGTAAATGTAATACACATGCCCTATTTTTACTCAATTAGATATAGTATTTTGCTCGCATAACGAGCATCGATTTAATAAAACAAATTTACAAATATTAATTAATTTATGTTCACTTCGGCTCGAAGTCTGCTTTTATCGTTTGGCTGACTGCTTCATCCTTATACGAGCGCTTCTGCGAGGAATTTCTGTTGAAATAATGTCCGCTCTAAATAGACACTTTGTTCGTTTTCTCTTAAAAGTGGCTATTGCCACATCTCTCCCCTCCGGAATCGGCCTTGGCACCCTGCTTAAACGATCAAGTGCAACATCTCGTGGTCCATCGGGCATGCTAACAAAAACTATTGTGCTCTTTCCACGCGATACGGCCTATCATTGACAGCCTGCAGTACAATGGGCTCGACTTTCGCGACCATGGTATAGTCGCCCACCTTTAGGCGTGTGCGTGTCAGTTGCCTTGCATAGCCTTGTCGCTGTGTGGCGGTAACATATTCAGTTAACTGTTTTAGTCGCTCCTGTATATCCGTTATGGTGCAGCGCTCATGGGATCCTTGGTTTTCAGGTTCACCGGACAGTTTTCGGTCCTCCATAGACCATGGTCGTTGGAGCGAATCCTGTAGCTGTTGAGACTAAAGCGCATGGACCGATCGACAAAATGTAATTTGTCTCCACATTCCCGGGCTATCGTGGTACCAACATCACAGTGCCTCTTTCGTTGTCCTATGTGCGCGCTCAGCCGTCGCGCTGGCCTGCGGGTGATAATTGGCTGTTTTGGAAATGCTTTATGTTAAATTAATTAAATTCTTTCGACTCAAACTGTGCCCCTTGGTCGGTAACAACAACTTCTGGTGCACCAATTAGACTGAGCCCTCGCTCCCCTAAGCACGTTATAATTTTTTCTGTTGTGATCTTCGGTGGTACAAACTCGACGCATCGGGTAAACTTATCGACCATGAACAACACAGGACACCCCGCCGCGAGCTATTGGCATTGGACCTACAAGGTCGATATGCAGAAAATCGCTCCGTGCATTGAAAGCAATCGGAGTAACATTTTCTCGTTTTTGTGGCTTACAACGCTAGCATGTAGTGCACTGTTGACAATGGCTACGAATGTCTTTGGACATGCCAGGCCAATCCCATCGTGACTGCAATGTCTCAATGAGTCGCCCGGCGCCGGAATGTCCCAAAGTTTCATGCCAAAAGGCCATTAATTCTTTTCTTATCGATTATGGCGCAAACCATTGCACTGTTTATCCTTCTTTTACCACACCAGCAGGCCGTTCTGTAGGCTCAACGTTTGATATGGTGCGAACACCACTATGCCATTTATTAATTTATTGACTATTTCCGGGCAAGTGGCATCTTTTCCCTGTGCTTTAGAGACCTTTATAAGTGGCGAAACCCGCACAGTGGAAATTCTGCTGAGCGCATCGCCTGCTGCATTCTCAATCCTTGCTCTATGCAGAATTGATACATCGTATTCTTCCAGCTCTTCAATGGATTGGTGTACACGTTTCTTCTCAATATACAGTGATCTCCAATGCACTAGCGCTTTGTGGTCGGTAAAGACGTCTACATGTCCCCCGATGACAAAATACCTAAACTTCCGTAGCGCCCATTGTACGGCAAGTAATTACTTTTCTGTGACGGTATAGTTCTGTTCCGCCTTAGTGAGTGTGCGACTTATATTGCGCAGGACGTCCGTCAGCTTGTAACACCGCTCCTATCCCAATATCTGACGCGTCTGTAACAATTGACATATTACCTACCGAGAAAGTCAAAATAGTTGCATCTATTAATTTCTGTTTACATAGCATAAACGCTTCTTGAGCCTCCTCCGTCCAACGAAATGGTATCTTGGCACTAGTTAACTTAGATAAGGGTTGCTGCGTAACCGCCATCCCTGCGAGATATGGTCTATAGAAATTCACCATACCAATAAACCGGCGCAATTGTTTTCTAGTAGTAGGCACCGGATAATCCCTGATAGGTTGTACATTCGAATCTAACGCATGCATTCATCCGCTGAGACTAAGTGCCCCAAGAACCGCACTTCCTGACCTATCTGAACCTTTTCTGGATTAAAGTGTAATCGCCATTCTACAGCTTTGGCCAACATCTTCTGCAGCCTAACACGTAATTCGTGTTCAGTAGTGGCCCATATAATAACATCGTCCACGTTAGCTGTTGTACATGGAATGCGGGTCAGGTTTAATCACAGTTTATTTGCCGGAAATCAGTCGACGGTCGGAGCGAACTATCTTTTTCGTTCCACCGGAGCTCGAAAACCAAGAAGACTGTTCAAGAACGCCAGCTTCTATCATTTCTTGGGTTGCACGAGTCGCCGCTGCTAATGTCTTTAGAGGAGCACCACATACTTTTGGTGGTTCGTAACCTTCATTTAGTTATAACCAGAGCTTAAACTGGTCGACTGTCGGCCCTGGACGTTCGCTGCAATCAGGCAGTTGGAAAATTATGTTATATTGGGTTTAAAGATTCTTCCACCACCCAGGCAGACAATTGGTCTCCTCTTGCATCTTAGGGGTGCATATAGACTTTATTGAATTTATGCTTTCAGGCCTCGATATGCATATACGCTTATTTTGACAGTCTATCGTCTAACCCATTTTCTAATGAAATCAAGTCCCAATAAGGGCGTTTGCGTATTCGCTACATGGTAGATATCTTCAATTATTAACAATTTCGTGTCCCTCTCGCCCGATGCCTGACATAAACTTGGTCTCGTATGTTTTACGTTGTTTAATTGCCAAGTCAGTGGTTATACCGACACATAAGCTCCAGTATCCATTCGCATTATTACTGGCTGTCCGTTGTAGCGTTCTAAGCACTTAACTTTAATACAAATCCTTACATTTGGCAATGCTTCTCATATTTCCTTTTCTTCAAAGGCCATTTGGTTCGGAACACTTTTAAGGTTGTTCTGCAGGTCTTCACTCGATCTATCCCTCGGATTAATATTTGTGACCAGATCTCGACCACCTTTATTTGTCAGATTGTGAACATTGTTTCCCCACTGAACTGGCCGTTCTCTAGGAGCAGTATATTGGTGTTGCTGACGCTTAGATGACGTATTTGTCATAGCTGGTGTCCTTATATATTGAATTTGCTTCCATGCCACTGACTGTTGCCGTCTGTCGCGGAATTGATCATGCTGCGAGGAATTCCAGTACGGTATGTCACTCCTGCCAGATGTAACTGGACCCATGCGTGGAGTTGCAGCTGCCACTTTGTTAGTCATCATTATCGAACTTTGAAGAGCCTGAAGTCTCTTCCTGACCTCCGTTGGCGCTAGATATTGCACCGTATCTGGTAGGATTCAGCAGCATAAACATGATGGCCTTATGCGGTTGCAACCCTGGTAAAGTATCAGTTAGCTTGGAGAACCACCGCTTGATGCGTGCCATGGTATCCAGGGCCATCCCACCTAGTAATGATTTAAGGCTGTACAATTCGGAAAAAACCTGACCAAGAAGTGATCCAACACTCGTTTTTTGTACGTGAGGTCGACATGCAATTCCAATTGGACTGCTACTGTCCGTTTCACTAATTCCTAGACAGCCAAACGCACAATAGCTGCTTTTAATGTAAAATTTTGGGCTCGTGTTAGTGCTTCAAATTTTTCGAACCACAATTGTGGCCTTTCCACATTTAGTGGTGCCAGTATGGGCTTAAACTCTGATAACGGTCCGAAATGAATCGTCGATTCGGCTGAAAACGCCGGTATATTTCTTTCTGGTTCCTCTTCGTCGCGGTCGCCATCATTGTGTTCACCTATATTGGATGGGCCATGCACTCGGGTGCCGTCTGTGTTTATTATCAGTGTGTCGACTAGACGAGACTTAATTATGCCTAATTCTGGGATTAAATTGTTGATTTTAGCAGTCAGTTCTTGAATCAACGTTTCTAACCCACTGGAAACCATTTGTAAATGTACTACACATGCTTTATTTTTACTCAGTTATATATAGTATTTTGCTCGCATAACGGGCATAGATTTAATAAAACAAATTTACAAATATTAATTTTATGTTCACTTGCTTTAGTAATGGGCGGATATAGCCTAGATAATAATGTCCGCATGAAAGCGCATAGAAATGACGTAACTTATAACTCTAAGGAACTTTGCCTAGGCTAAATCAATTTTAAGGCAAAGCGACGTCAGAAATTCAGCTTATTTTGTTTCTACTCACACGTCATATACGTAAGCAAATAGGCAAATTAACTCTGCAAACTTAGAACAACGGGATTAAAAAGAAGATTACTTGAAGGTGAGCAAAAAAATCGCCAATGTGCACAATTCGATGAAGTCTCGTCTAGCGTTCCAAATCAAGAAGGATACGCTTTAATTGAATGTAATTGATCTTTATTGCTCTATTACTTTGTGATTTATTCTAATCGTATAGCATTAAGTCCCTCATGTGTCCTGCGTCAAACTGGCGCCCTCTTGATTTGAAATTTGTTTTGTTCTTTTCAAAATTATTTTTGTAAAGAATATTTTAGGTCAGCTTATTAAAAGCATTTTGAGTACGATTCAACAAATCATCCTTTCATGTTGCAACTAACAACTGAAATGCACAATTCTATGCCGTGCCTTTGATGCTGTGCACGTTCAAGAAAAATAATTCTTTTGAATCCTGTATGTTTTGGAGTGCGTACGACTTAATTTTTTCTCTTTATTGTTGTAAAATGTATGATAAACAATCTTACATACACAAATCTCAGTTTTCACAATTGGTAGAAATAGCCGATTATTTTATTCTATGTGACATTGTGCAAATTATTGGTTTTAGTTGTGCTGTTTAGGCACGTGTAGACGTAAGTTGTACTACTAAATACTATGTGAATGTCTGGGTTGTGGATGTTGTCTTGAATAATACAAATATAAATTTCAGACTATTTCAGATGGTCTTATTGGTAACATGTTCATGAGCCTCTATTAATCTCGTCTCAATCATTTCGTGAAAACTGTTCACACAATTGGACCCGCGCTTGTTATCCCATTTTTGTTGGATATCTTAATTTTCTACTTATTCATTACTGTTTTTGCGTCTTTCGGTTGTGAAATAGAATGCAATTGTTGATTTTATTCTATCAGTTGATTTTGTGATGTCGATTGATCTACTTCCTGTTGCTCGTGTAGAACAATATACTGAGGGCATATTTTTATACTTCTGTGGGACTGCTTATTTATTAGGGGTTGTGAATGGATATTAATAACAAAATTGACCAAATATAATGCTTAATTTTATCCTGAAAATACTCATTTTATTTTCAATTGCCCCTTTAATAATTTTTATCCTATGAACTTATTATTTTTTAGTATCAGTCTATGTTGGCATCACCCGGAAATCCCATCCCAGGTGCTTCGTTTGTTTCCTTCATAAACAATCCTCCGCGAACTAGTTCTACCACAAATGTGCCAACTGGGATGGTTGGTCTGCCCGTGTTAACAGGTGCGCCAATACCATCTAGTGGGCGTACAGTACCCGTTGCATTGCCAGTTATTACATCTTCCGCAGCACTTTCGACAGTTTCTTCCAACAATGATACTTCTGTAGCAACAAGTGGCGCTATGGCTTCGGCTGTTGGTGGCCAACAGTTGAAAAGCAACAACAGCGTTGTCTTGGGTCCATCACATGCTTTGCCTCCTCCACCTACAATGTGGTTCCATCCTGGTACTGCTGTGGTCAATTCTTCCGCCTTGGCTGCTTTGTCATTTCTGCAACCAGGTAGCGCACCCTGTCCTAGTGGTATCCCTGCAGCCCATGTCTTTCATCAGCAGCAAATGGCTGCTCAAGCAGCACAGCTTGCAGTAGCAGCTACATCCCAGCATGGATTGCATGTTCCACAAGCGCATATGCATGCTCCTGTCCATCAGTCTCTGCAACAACCCCAACAAATGGGCCCGGGTCCAATCACACATCAACATCCAAATATACAACAACATGGGCATGTTCAAATACCTGTGCAACATCAGACTACTGTAAAACCAGTCTATCCTACTACTCAGTTTGGTTCTATTGTTCTACCCCCTGGACACACCGTTCCGCCTGTAACTCCTCTCGGCCATGGAACGTTTTTCTTCCATGCGGCATCCAATCCTGCAATGGCTGCTGCATACTTCAGTAACTTTGCCGGCCAGCAGCATCAACAACTGCAGTCGCAGCATACCTTGCATCAATTTAACTCTATTCAGCAACAACAGCAACAAGCTCCTATGCAAGTTCAGCACTACAACCAGACTCAGTTTACAATACCAACTGCCGGTCAGTATCACCATCAGCAAAATCAACAAGTTCATCCTCTGCAACAGCTTCCTGTTCCATCATCATCCACATTGGTAAATCAATTAGATGTTAAACAGGTTTATCGTCATTGCTCTCTAGAATGGTATATTTATTTGATTACCTCTTAGTTGTTAATCCATAATAATAGCAATTTGCCTCTTACTTACCTGACATTAACATTTTAAAAAAAGGGATACTGTCACCCGTCTTTTGAAAATAAGTGATAAAATACTGGTCATTTCTCGATGATTTTCTTCATTTAGCTTCCTAACTTGTGATAATTTCAGGAAACCAAGCGAGAAGGCGATTAATGAGGAAAGTTTTTAGCACAACGGAATTCTCATTATACGTTTTAGTTTGGCAATAGGATCTTATTTAGCTAATTTTGCAGGGGACTTCTCTCTTTTTATATATAAATTTAATTGACGTATATCTTACTCGCGCTTTTGTGAATGCCGTGAATATGGTGGACGTTTACCTAAGCACTGAGTGTAATTTTATATTTCCAAGAATCTCATTATTTTCAAATTAGCCTTCATTTAACTTACGTTCGGTTTTATACTCAGCGGAGTTATTAGAACAAAGGTTATGCTTAGAAATTAATATATGTTGCGTTTTCGAGACTAGAATACATCGTCCTACGAGTATTGTAGAACTGAATGCACTAACCGTATCTTCACGTTTTTACCTTCGAAGTATAAGTCGGTGTTATCATGGTCTTGAGCTTGGTTAATTGGGCAGATCTATATAAACGAACAACTTTGGAAAGCACGCTTTAAGACATTCAATAAAGCAGTTTGAACCGACACTACCTTATCGATATATCTACATATGCTCAGTGTGATGTGTTGTATGTTGACTATACTTTTTCCTACTATATGGATTAAAAAACCAATAATCATCGTGATGTTTGTTTGATGTTAGTCCTATCTAGGTTATTTGCTCAGATTTTCTTACATCGTCTAAGTGCTTCGCGTGAACCACGTACTAAAGAAGAAATCGGATTTAAACTAATACGGGTTGTATAGGTAATATTTTTATCTTTAAGCAAAGACTTCAACAGCGACATATATATATATATATATATATATATATTGTACTCATATGTAATCCCTCGTTGGTCATCGGGGGAGATATATATTTACTAGTTCTCCAATTTTGTCTTCTCAATAGCAAGATTTTATACTTCCTTAATGATACGTCTAGCTGCCGTGTTTCTTTACCACATTTCCCACTAATGGATTCAATGTTCAATTTTTTATAACCGGAATGTAGAATTTCAATCAGACACGCAATTTTAAAGATCCTTTGTCTATCAGTCTTATTTATCATAATTATCAAAAGCAGTAAAGGTAGTCCAAATTAATGTCGGTTACTATGGTCAAAACGTTTCACCATTAAGTTCACTATCGAGACAAGTTCGAACGGACAAAATATATTTTGACATGACAACCGAAATCTCATTTAATGGTACCCCTCCTCTTTCTCTCCTTCTAAGCAACTAGTTGTCTGTGTGACATAAATGACCAAAATTAACTAAATAAAAATACAAAATATATGCATATTGTTCAAAGATCAGATATGGAAACGTAATTGTCGTGTATATCGTGTTTCATTCATGGTGTTATAAATGAAGTATAAATATTGATAGTTGGTTTTTCGAGAAGAAAAAATTTCTGCAGATAAACGAAAGTCCAAATGACAAATAATTAAGGTTATAAGTTTCTTCCAATACTCTCTTTGCTACCTCTTAAATTGCGTTGACTAGTTTAAAGCGCAAAATGTATTCACAATTTATCAAAGTTCAAACAAAAAAATAATAACTCCTTGTTATTCACTAAAAATTTTCTACTTAACAAATATTAACTCTATGAGCTATATTACTTATAATAGTTGATCCTCTCTCGGCCATTAGGCTAATCTACCTTATGTTTGATTTTATTTGCCAGTTCTACTTCTCTACTTTTTCACTTGTTGCCTCTTGTGCTAGAGTTGCAGGTACACTTTCCTCGGCAATATCAAATAAGTCGTTTTGCTAGATGTCAAGGGTGCGTTTTGCTTATTGAGCCCGAAGTTCTATTCGATATTCTGTCGTGAGTTGTCCAATATATTTGTCATTTTTCGCGCTTTCCACAAAAAATATACATCTGGTCACGTTAGACATTATTACAATTAAGATTGTTTGATTTGCTCATTTCTGTTTAATTTTATAATAGACGCCATAATGAACTGTACTATTCAATACGTCGAGGATGCAGACGGTAGATTACTCCATCTTGATCAGGTAGATGCTATAATATTGTTTGAAAATTGCGATTCGCCCCACGTCACTTTAAATATATTATGAGTTATCGTTCCGCTTTTCGGTATAAAATTAGCACCATCTAAACTGCAGCTTCCATGCACGATATGGAATTGAATCAAGCAAAGTGGAGATTTTGTTGCAGATTCCTAGTAGAATAACCTTAATCAAACAAACCGTACCACGAGGTTTGGTCGTGTTTTTGAAGCTATTCTTTTGAAAATGTTCGGGAGCTGTTTTGTCGATATCGCTTTTCCTTAAAACTGGGTTGACCATTGTAATGTCTTGTTCAAGTTTAGGTTTGCTAACTTTATAATTAACTATTCCACTTTTTTTGTGAATATTCCTTACTATGTGTATTCGTTTAATTTACATGTTTTTCCCAATGGTTATATGGCAGCAAAGCATCAATTATTATGTACTTCTGTACGCTGCCTGTGATGGTTATGATGATGCTGCTGCTGATGATGATGATAATAGTATATGAAATGATGCGTAACTTCAGCACTGAACTTGCTGGTGTATGTTACCTGAATTCCTGAAATACATGAAACTATCGTTCTCCTTAGAAAAGAATTTAGATAGCGTTTCTGATTTAATCGGTGAAAGCATAGGCAGATCATATGGATAGGCAGCGTTGATTAATTGTTCTATCATTCTGTTTAGTGGGCGTTTTTAGACGTACATAATTATATTCATTTAATCTAGTGAGTTAAAGACTATCGAGTTCCTACTGTTTGGCTTGAGAAAATTCCGTGGCACCAGAGGTAGCAAACGATAAGATGTAGCTAATTCTGGCCAGTACTTGATGAGTTCCCAATAAGGACGAAACCGGTCTACTGGATGAATTGCCTTTCTACACTATACAATTTTAGTTTATACTGACATATGTAAGTAATTAATGGTCAGGTGTTTATATCAAGACCGCAACCTTGATTATAATAATAGCTAATGTTACTGTCAGTTCTTTTAAATTCATAAATCCTGAATGCTAGTTTCTGATATTCACGACTTACGTGCTAGATCTAGGTACCCTATTTGTTTTAGTGTTCGCTCATTAATCGCATTGGCAAGTAAACCTGACCTAGCTTTTATAAATTGTACCGTATTTGAAGTATATTCAATATTTTGCTATCCAACATTGGACTCACCATATTCGTAACTTCTAAAAGAGGTATTGTTACATTGTGAAAAAGAGGAAAGTGAGAGAAAATGGGTAGAATGGGAAATGAATGTGTCTACAGTTCCTGATTTCGTTTATCCACGTTGTATGTCTCAGTAAATAAGGCCCCTCTTTTTCCAGCAAATTTTGGCGGATGCGCTACAGATTGATAAATTAAAAAAATAATAATGGGTTATATTATGGCTGTAAAAAACGTTAGATCAGCACATATTGGTATATAGATTTAATATGTATATATGTAAGTCTGTGCGTGCACATATGTTTGTATGCATATCGGTCTACGTGTATCTACGCACGCATGTATGTGTTTGCATGTTTTTTTTGTTTTTTATGTACCTATATATGTATATACGTGTATTCATGTATGTACTTTAGCTGAAATATCATTAAAAAATTATTCATAGATAAAATGAATTGAGCAATTTTTGTTATGCTGTGGAATGAATTATTGTTATTTTTTAGTCTCAGCAACAGAGCTCTGGTATTCAAAACAGATACACTTACCACGGTGGACCTGGACATTCACTTCAAATGCTATTTTACCCTCACAATGCCGCTTTACGTCCAATTACGAATTCCATGACTAACAATGCACCAACATCACTTTCATCGAATGTCGGAAGAACTTCAAATTCTTCACAGGTCCAAGCAACTACAAGTAATTACGAATCTGGTAAATCTATATATAATTATGACATTGAGTCAAAACGTGTCTTCGACAAAAATCAAGATTCTTGTGCATCTATGCATCTAACTAGAAATGATAGCGATACGATTTCACAAAACAATGCTCCAGTAACATTGGTTAACAATGTTTCCTCCGATGCTAGTCACACCTCGCAGCAAGATCGTGACCGGAGTATTGGTGCAACATCAGTGACAGCTAAATTATGCGCTGAGAGTGGCAATATTGTTGAAAGTATTAATTGTTTTGAGAATACACATAAAACAGATTCGGAAATTGTCAGTGATAATGAATCTAAAGCCGATTGATATTTTGAAAAAAAACTGTATATTATGTTTATTTTACATATATTTATGAATGAAGTATAAGCATATTTTTTCTAGCAGTATAATGACCTATAGTAGTATATGTCAACTTAATTCCTTGGCAAAATATCTGCTTTTTGTCATTAAAAGCGGAGTCTACTTTCTTGTCTGTTCTTTTAACGAAGTGGCTGTGTATATATTTGATCATCGAAAAAGTCGACCCCCTATACACCTAAATTTTTTGCTGCATAACCCTTTTATTGCAGGAATTCTTGCGTTTATCTATTGCTAATCAGTGCTTAAACTCTAGTTCTCAATTTCCGGTGAAATGCCTGAACTGTAGTTATCTGGACAGTCTGCTGAAGCCTTTTATACGAGTGTGTCTTGGATCTCTTAGATTGTCTAGTCATTGTTGTTATCGTCAATTTACACGATACTCTATTGATTAAAACAATTGCATTTTCAATCGCATGAGTGCATTTCACCTCTCTATTTCACTGGTCATTTTAGGTTGTATTGAGTCTAGACCTATATGTAGGCATATTTGGTTTGAACAGTTTTTAGTTTCTTTTGCATTTTGACTGTCAACATATACATATGTCTGTTATATTCAAATTTTTTAGCAATAACTGATTGTAGCTGTGATAATGACTTCGTATTAGCACGCCTGTGTGTGCTATTTGCAGCACTAATCGGTTCATTTAAGTCACACCTTTAAAGTTAATTGTTGAAAATCCTCGTTTTGTCATATTTTTCACTATTTGTTGAACTGACTAGCAGATACAATTTAATTAGAACATTATTTATCATTATGTATTTCTTATTTTTTCACAGTACGCTTTATTAAAAAAATTGATTGACGTGGAATGATTGCAAGAAAAGTCAAATTAAATTAACTGCAAATGTATGTATTGAAACAAAAAAATCAAATAAAAAATATATTGCTATTTCTATTATGTGTTACGCTGGTATGTCTTTCTAAACTATATAGTAATGAACCACGGAGCCTTCGAATGAAAACTCATTTACTTTCACATTCGTATCATTCCACGATGTAGCTCGAATGAATTTAGTATTTGATTCCTAAAATGCGATCAGAACTACTGACAAGTTTCTGTCCGTCATTTGAAAAGAAAATAGATTTTCAAGCTGGTAATGTAATTTGTAACAATATTGATAAATATAATGTCTTCCAATTTGCTCCGCTCTTCTTTTTCGAGTTATTGGGCTCCTTGATGTTTTTTCCTCGAAATTTTAATTTAGCGATACAGATTTTTTCTGATTCACATTTTCATCGTTTTGACACATTCTTCTGTGAAAATTTTATTTTATTCCTGCTACCGAAAAGATCTTAATTAATCGTTTCATTAATCTTTCACTACTCTTTTTTAAACAAATACTTGTTTTATTTTGTTTTTGCTTTTATCTAATCTTAATATTTTTCTGCTTAAAACTTTATCAGTGTTCTACAACCGGAATTTTTAAAAACTAAAATTTAAACTGCCATTGTAAATATAACTTCATTATATATATATATATATATATATAGTATAGTATATATATATATATATATATATATATATATATATATATATATATATATATATATATATATATAGTTTAGATACATGAGTATTATATATATTCAAATAGTAGTACATATATCAGTGCACTAAAATGGGCTACATTAAACTATTTGCTGATGTATTATTGCATGTATCACAACCATTTGCTTTCATAGTTACTGGAAAATATACGTGCCTTTGTTTTCCGTTTCGGTTAGTATATGCTGTAATTACAAAACTGGTCTACAGAATGCCGCGTATTTGTTTTGAACAACTTTTTCTTGTCTGCTGAAGTTCTTCCATTCAAATTGTCCTCCTTTTCGCCCTATTTACCAAAATGTTAGTTTTAACGTATGATAATATATTAATATTGCAACTCAGTTTTAATAGTAGATTGATTGCTGGTATTTAGTACTTTGTAAGCGGCACGCCTCAGGATCTCTAATATAATACTGTTGATGCCTCATTGTTGTTGCCACCGATTAACGGCTTTTTTGCAAGCTAGAACAATGGAGATCTGTTTTACACTTGAAAATTGTTTTTGTTCTATTTTGTTATGTTATTTTGTGTCATTTGAGTTGATTTTGGATAATTGAAATTTTGATTATTAACTACATATTGAATGCTGGTTTCTTAGTATTTGTCTTAAAATAAAGATAAACTTCCTGTAATGGACCATTAAAAATTGAGGCATCAAAAATTTGTTTTTAATTTTTTCTGGTAGGTGCTGATCTAACTTGTTTTGGTTCCGTCATTATTTAACAGTTCGAAGAATAAGATTGACGCCTATTCGAAATCTTTTAAAGTCATTGATTAAAATATCCACGAAAGCTTAATTAAATAACAAATACTGCAGAATTAAGTTCATGACTGCAGAGAAATTACACGGCAAATTTTCAATCAAATAAAATGTTTTCTGCAATGTATTTTCCGGCTAGTAATTTTGTCCGTTTACATTCTACAAATTACCACACGAACCACAATCAAGTAAGGAAACGCAATATTTATTTATTGACTGTGTTAATTTAAATGTATCTATACACGTGAAATACCATCTTAGCGAACCAAATTTATCACTGGCCATATTTTATACGGACATGTCAGTGTTATGGATATTTTTATATTCTGCAAACTCAAGTAGTAATGGGAACAGACAAGTCTGGTAGAGAACTTAGTTATACAAAATTCTCCTTAAAAGTATTAAATACATGCCAAGATATATTATTAAAAGTTATTGGGCAAAGATTTTACTTAATTACGACATGAAGTTAATATAAACGAAGGTTAAGCGGTATATAAGATGATATGAGGATGTTCATTGGAGAAAATGTTTTACTAAGTATAATTAAACGAAAATTGGTTGCACAGGTGGTGTTGACAATTGCCATCTTGAAATAATCACCTGATCCAATATGTTCATACATTTGTCAGTATAAAAAAACAATCCTTTAAATCAAGTTTGCGAGCTTGAAGTAAACACCAATCCCATTGTATTTAACCAGTCGTCGAACAACATAACAGAACTACCGCCAGTGCGTTGTGGTGCACTCGGCTGTAACTAAACTTTACATTTGTAATTAAACAAGCTTTGGTTACGCAGGCGGTGATAATTATTTAAATCAAGGTTTTATTTTATATACAAATCAGTCCCATTATATACAAACATTTTCCAGTATAAACTTAGCATTTTATAATGCAGAAAAGGAAATTCTTCCAATAGACTGGATTCTTACTTATTAGGAACTACACGAATTGTCCACGGCAAATTCTGTACGATAAGTAAAGAGCCCAGTAAGAACGAAACATGTCTACTTAATGAATCACCTTTTCTGCATTAGTTTATACTGACAATTGTTTGAGGCAATGCATGTACATGATTGGAGTGATGATTATATCAAGTTTACAACCATGATTTAAATAATACTTACGTTTATGTTTGTTAAAATTTATGACCATTAACCGCTTTGCTTGAAAAAAGGTGGAAATTGTGTTAAAAAATAAATTTCGTCGAAGTTATTGCCATAGCGAGTAAACCTTTAGTTTAACAAACTATTGAATCAATTTATATAAATGAGCGGGATGCTAGCTGTTATCTCGATTTTTGTCAATGAATTTGAGGCTATGTCTCTTCTGGTAATGTGTATTAAGACTGGGTTTTCCAATATTATCGTCACTGTCTCTTTGGATGCGATTCAAAGTGACGATCGACCTGTCGAATGACTGTTTTTTCACAATAATTTGAAATCAAAATCTAAATAAAGTCTGGTTAATTAATTTAATCATTGCGAATATGTTCGTGGGCTAACATAAACTGTATTTCTGGTTTATTTAATCCGAATGCCTACAACCAGATAAACAAAATTCTGTAAATCAATTTTGCGAGCTACAGATATGCACCAATCTCATCGTTTATGGTAAATAACACAACACATAACTCGCGTCAGTCACAAATACTGACGCGTTCTGACATACAACGATCGTAATTAGAGCATGGCGGAAAACTGATCAATGAGGATGAAACTGCAATTCATATATTCATGGCACGAAAAAATCACTCATCCATGGGAATGTCGCATATGTTGTGTTAGAAAACAGATGTTGGTTCCACAATTTCTATGCTGCCAGGTAGATTAAATGCGTGTGGTTTCTGCCACGCGTATCTAGGTTATAAAATTGAACGATAATTGATTGCGTGAGTGCTGCCAGTTATATGAATGAGGGTTTCGAGCATGAGACAAATACGAGACTCATTGTACCGGACCAGTTGCACAACGATAAAACTACCGTCATTCATAAGATTTGTTTACCAGATAACTTGCGTGGCGCATTCGTCACGTTTCCTTTACATCGATCGAAGAATACTGGTTCTACTAACTTGTCAGATGCACGCCATATATGCCACTTTGATGGATGTACTCGTACTGTTCCCGTCAGTCTGGACGCTTCAACACGTATTCTCCATTGAAAGGGCGGACTATCAGCAATGTTTTGTGTCGCCATTTCTCGATCTATCTTCAGGTTTTCGATACTCAGAAAACAAAAACAATGGCAAATGTGGTATCCTCATTCGTGGGATATATGGACATACATACGAATACGCAGGATTTGTTCACCGGACAACATTGAAGTAGAGCTAAATTTGCTTCGCGAAGCGTTGAGAAATAATGGCTATCCGGACTGGTTAATCGAATACAACGTGAGGCAACGCAACAAAATCGAGGCCAATTTGGAAGAAAATCAAACTCCCCAGATAGTAACGCTTAGTGTTCCCTTTGGAGGTGATCTTCCAGCGGAAATCTTCAAACCAAAAGTAATTCGAGCGACAAAAGCACAGTTTCCATCAATACAGGTGAGAGTGGTGTTCAACACAACAAAACTGATGCGCACGAATGAAAAAGATAGCCTCTCTGTGACGTCAACACCTTTGTCTGTATACAAATTTCAATGTACCTGCAACGCTCAGTACATCGGCAGATCAAAAAAGAGGCTCGAAACTAGAATAAATCAGCATCTCCCTCAAAAACTATTAAAGAGGGGTGCAGCTCCTGCACAAAAATCAGCAATTTGCGAACATGTACTACTCACAGGTCATGCTGTTAGTAGCAACAATTTTTCAGTTCTCTACAAGGCAAAAACAGAGAAAATGCTTCTGGCTTTTGAAGCTATTGCAATTAATAAGCTGAAGCCCTGCTTAAACGTGCAGAAAATAATTCAAAAAGAAATTAAATTGGACTGGAACAAAGACATAACCGACATGCCTTTAAAAATAGCCAACGCTTCGCAAAATACGACACATACATCAATTACGGACGCAATTACAATGAAAGCGATGACACACCAAATGACGTTACGCAAAAGGAGTGGTCTAAATTGCGCAAAAGTAGTGGTCTAAATTGCGCAAAACAAAGGCTAGCACAACGAAGAGGAGATTGGTTACGACAATTGTACAGTGGGATTGGATGAACGAATATACTAACGAATCCAGAACAATGGCTGTAGATACTGGTAGAAATAAGATTTATTAATAAATGTTATTTCATGGAGTACGTTGTTTTGTTCTTACATTTTAAAAAATGGTGAAATTAGAAACTATCAATATATATATATATATATATATATATATATATATATATATATATATATATATATATATATGTATATATATGGCTAAAGCATGTATGCTACATCCATTGCATGAGAATAAGGAAATTCAACAATTGCTTTTATTCCACGCACCCGGCTGGCATATGCGTAAAGTTGAACACGACGGAAATGTATTAACGAGGAGAAAACCGAAATTAATAATTTAAAGTTGTGGTCAACTTGACATGCATATCTTACCTTTAGTAGACTTGTATATATTGTACTTGACGGGAATTTTTGGTTGGACTGTATCTATAGGGCCATGAGCATAACGTGTGTGCATATTTTATTACTTGTATCTAACAAACATTGAATTCGTGGGTTGTGAAATCATCATGCCCAACCATACAAAATCCAAAAGTAACTAATTTTTCACTGCCATGTATAGCGAAAAATATATATAAATAACACCATAAATAATATAGACACAAAATATTAGAGTGAGGGAGAGGGAGAAAGAGAGATAGATAGATAGAGAGACAGAGAATAACTAGTTACTATGAGTATATTTATCTAGATAACACACAGAAATGAGGCAAACGAAACCTCTCCACAACACCATTATGGCCAAGTCAGCATTAGGGAAAGGCAACATCAGCAATTGTGATAAAAGCTTATTATATCAAGTTTGCGAGCTTGAGATAAACACCAATCCAATTTTATCTAGCCAAATACACAGCCTAACAGAACTAGCATTAGTCACACGTAGTGACGTGTTTAGACCTACGAACATCATCTGTGCCAAATCGTAAAATCATTAAGGAGGATAAAATCGAATTCATCATCATCATCATGTCCAGCCACACAAAAGTCAAGTGACTAATGTTTCACTGACATATAACCATTAGGACTGAAAAAAGTATGTAAGTGAATTTAGACAAATTATTATTGAGATTTACGAGAGAGAGAAGAAATACCTTGTTACTATGAGTACATTTATCAGGATAACTCACGGAAATGAGGCAAACTAACCTCTTCACAACACCATTATGGCCAAGTTAGCATTCGGGCAAGGCGACATAAGCAATACAGCTTCCTTGCGAATTTCACTGTATCACGTCATAAATAAACCAAACCTCGCAGCTAACTTTGCCGTACAAAGAAAAGAAAGTTACGAAGATGATTCTACTAGACATCTGCAACAAGATCGCCACTGAGCTCGATTCGATGCCATATCGCTAAGGGTTTATAACGAAGAACTGTGATGCACACGAGGTCCCCATCCCGGTAGACGAGTGAGACCTATACTACCCAATTTGGATGTAAGTGACTTTAATTGTTTCTGTCATGTCAAAATCTGCCCACCTTGTTTATTACGCCAATTTGGTGCTGGATGAGAGAAAAGAGCTCTATTGGGCAATCGGAATGAGGGCATACGCAAAACGTGACCGAGCCAACTAAGTTGATGGAGCTTTATTTGTTTTTCTAACGACGAGCACTTATTGTCAGATCCAAAAATACGTCTACGGATGTCATTCGTTGTTGGTAACCAACATGTGCTATACTTCTCAAACAACGATGATCGAATGCCTGTAAGTGTCTCAGATCATCAACTCTAAGAGGCCAAGTTTCACTAGCGTATAGTAAGACTGCGCGTACAAATGCATTGTAAACACGACCTTTAAGGCAAAGTGAAATATTGGCGTTTCTCCATAAATAAGGAAGGTTCGAGAAAGCCATTATAGCTTTCGCGATCCGTGTTCTCACCTCGTCGGACATATGCCTAAGTCATTGATAGAGCTCCCTAGATATGTAAACCTGTCGACTATGTCAAGATCTTCATTCTGCAGTCGCAACGTTGGAGTGAGTGGTGGGTGATCCTGTAACAGTATCTTACATTTAGAGGGTGCGAATTTAATACCGAAAGACGGAACAACGTCTGTTAATCTATTTAAGGTTGTCTGGGCAGCATGCTGATTGTCGAATAATAGTACCATATCGTCCACATAGTCAAGATCGACTAGTTTATCTCCCGGGAGAACTTTAACTCCAGCTTCCTGAATGTATGGGAGAGTGTTGTTCATAATAGAATCGATTACAAAATTAAACAAAAATGGGGAAAGTGGACAACCTTGACGAACTCCACTGCTGGTTGTAAAGTTATGCGTTAATTCGTTGTAGACCTTAACGCAGCCAGAAGTATTTGTGTAGAGAGCTCGTATAATATTAACAAATTTTGTGGGCACACCGCTTTTCGACAAGATATGGAATAAAACATTGCGATCCACCGAATCAAATGCACCCTTGAAGTCTAGAAAGACGACTATTGTGGGACGGTGATATAAATGTCTCTGTTCGAGAACTTGCCTTAACGTAAAAATATTATCTATACAACCTCGTCCTGTGCGGAATCCGGCCTGTTCTTCTCTTGTATGTGATTCACGTGAAGCGCTAAGACGACGTAGGATAATCGAAGCAAATAACCTTGATACGACCGGAGTCAAACTTATACCACGATGGTTATCGCACGAATTACGATTGCCTTTTTTGAAGATGGGAATGATGGTCGACTCATTCCAGTAAAGTGGTACGGTTTCCTCATTCCATATAGTATGAAAAAGTTTGGTTAACGCTCCTGAAATTATATCGCCACCATCCTTAAACAATCCCTGAAGTAAATCATTGGGGCCTGCGGCTTTGCGGCGCTTAAGAGATAGGATTGCATTGCGTACTTCTAACTCGGATGGTTCTTCGGGACCAACATTCCACACTGTTGATGCAGACGTGCTTTCGGGAATCGGAACTGACGCGGGTGGCCAAGAAAATTGATCTCTAAATTGTTCAGCCCACCTGTCAAGACGACTTATTTTATCGGTTATTAATTCGTTGTTACTATCATTTATAGTTTCGCTAACTTTTAACTTTCACGGACCTGTTGCGCGGATAAGTTGGAACAGACTGCGACTATTACCTGACGCGAAAGCTACTTCCATTTCTTTAGCTTTTCTGTTCCAAAAGTTTTCGAGATCACCTTTTAGACTGCGCTTAAGTTGGCATCTTATAATGCGACGGGTATTATTATGAGTCGAGCCAGGTGGAATTTGGCGCCTTATTTCGAGTATCTCCATAGATTTTACAGAGAGCCAGTGATTATTTCTACGGGGGCCTGCTATGCCACATACAATAGTACCTGCATTGTGCATAGTGGAACTTATCTTGGACCAAAGTGTATTCGGATTTTCGCCATCCAGACCAGTTAGATTAGCCTTTAGAATATTTTCATAGTTTTGTCGGAAGGACGGTTGTTCGAGTTTGCCTACATCAATTCGGGATTATTCTTAATTATTTTCACGGAAAATTTTAGAGCAAATCTACAACGGATAAGTGCATGGTCCGAGTCGACATAAGTGTTCCAAAATGAGCGACAATCCTGGATGCAACCACGCCATCTATAACTAATTGCTACATGATCTATTTGAGTCCACCGTTGTCCGGGTGCTGGAGGACGCCCAGTAGCACAACGTCTAACACTACGTCTGAAATTTGTACTACTTAAATATAGTCCATGTTCAGCGCAGCTATCCAAAAGCCGTTCACCATTATCATTGCGAGTCGAGCTTAGAGTGTATCTTCCACCTAAATGAAATTCTGTGTTACTTAAGCGACCATTTTGAGCATTCATGTCACCCATAAACAAGACTATATCCGAACTTCGTGCTTTACTTAGTAAGGAGCTTAATTAGGAGTAAAAAGCGTCCTTGCTTTCTTCTGTGCTGCAATCGGTAGGAGCATATGCAGATACAACGAAGAGGCAACGATGATAACGGTTTTTTGCTTTGATTTTAGTAGATGTATTTAAACGTGCCGCACACAATCGACTATTTAAAGGGATCCATTCAATTAAGCAAGCTTCAGCTCGCGCGCTAAGGGCAATACCAACGCCCCATTTACCGGCTTGAGAGGACTCTGTGGAACCAGATGTTCGAAGCCAATAACGCGTAGATAGGGATGGTGCAACTAGTTCTGTAATACACGTAGGATCCTGTATTCTGGTTTCAGATACGCAACATATGTCGATTTCTAATTTATCCAACGTACGAGCAAGAGATTCTTGCTGTCCAAGTTGTTTTAATGTTCGCACATTAAATGCGCCTACGTTAAAACCTAACTTAGGTTTAATGAATGATCGTCTACTAGAACCATTTTCGATATTTGGCAACCTGGTTTTGGGCTCAGTGTTATGATCTAAACCAACCATATTTGTAGTATCTGAAAGAGTGTTATTGTTAGATTAAAAAGAAGAAGGGCAAGAAAAGGAGGCAGAATCGGAGATAGAGTTGCCTGCAGTAGCCCTATTTCGCTTATCCACCCTGCACGGCTCAGCAGATAAGGCGACCCTTTTTATACTGCGCGACGGCCGATGCAGTATGTAATTATTGTAAGTTGTATTTGTCATGGTTATATGTGGGCTGTAAATAACCACTAGGTCGCCCATTCCTAGTGATGGTTTTTATTCTGAGTTTTCCTTCTCCTAGATAGTTTGCCAACCAAAGCTGATGAGCACTATCTGCCCAGATGCCAGTGGCCAGAGTTTCCTTCAGCAGCCGAAACTTGCCCTTCACGTCTGGAACGCTTGCTCTCATTCCGTCACTACACATTTAACAAAATGTTACAGTGCAGTTAGACCAAACTCGAGGCTTCACATGAAACGGGATGATGGCTGTCCCTTTATGGCCCGGCAAGGTTCATGCTACCAATCCCGGGTCGACTAGCTTGAGCCCGCCGGTCGTCAGGCCGGAATTTCTATGGCTACGGGCCTAAAAAAATCGATTTGCACATATATGGACAGTAAAATTATATATGCGGCACTCACCTCTAGAGGTCTCGCAAAAATTGTACTTGACTGAAAATGTCGGTTGCACAATTTTTATTCATTTACAAACATCACGTGTGCGGCTTTCGACAGATGTGTGTAATATATAATGGAACAAACTTATATTGCGCGGATGGTTATATCTATTGGTTTTGATTTTATGCTATTATCATCATCATATGCACAGAAAACATTGTAATACGCGTAAAATACTGATACTTTACTGTCATGTGAAAATGTGAATGAAAATAGTAACTAAAAATAAAAATTAAGACAAGAAAGTAAAAGAAGAGTGATTTTTAAAGCGGTGGATTTATTTCTTATGAGTATATTTTCCAAGGTAACACATAAATGAAGCAACCATTTGGGCAACGTATGCATCAAGGAAAAGTAACATAGGCAGTAGAGCTTCCATTAGGTTTCCACTGTATCGCTTCATAAGCCCGACTGAACCTCGCAGTTAACACTGGTCAACTAAGAAAAGAAAGTTAAGAAAAATGTTTCTGATAGAAATTGAAACAGGATGCCATATCACTCAAGAATTTGGACGCGCACGTGGATCCCGTCCTTGGAGACGAGCAGGTTCTGCATTAACATATTTGAATTTAATTGTTCATTCGACCATTTGTTGCTGGACTAGAGAATATTAAACTACTGAGGAATCGAACTGAAGTATGTAAGTTAAGACCAAGGCAGTGAAGTTGATGAAATCTTATTTTTTTGCCTAACGAGGAGTACCTTATGCTTACGTATGTCAACGTTGCTTATTGGTTGTTGGTAGTTTATTTCTACTATGTATCTAAAACGGTGATGATCGAATGCTTGTAAACGTCTAAACTCTTCGACCTCCTTTCAATAGAGTATAACAAATCCGCACGCCCAGATTCGTGGTAAATACGACTTTTAGGGCTGAATGCGATGATTAAAGATGGCTTTTCTAGCATTAGCGGTTCTCGTACTCACCTAATTCAATCATATTACCTAAGTTATCGATATAAATTCCTGTCAGCTACGTCCAGATCTTCACTTTGAAGCCGAAGAGTTGATGTGATTGAAGGGTAACCCTGTAGAATTATTTAACATTTATGAGGTTCGAATTTCTTACCGAAAGTTGGAACAACGACTGCTAACCTATTCACGGTAGCCTAAATAGCATCTCGGTGTTTGAATAATAAGACTATCGTCTGCCTAGACAAGAT
Source organism: Eudiplozoon nipponicum (assembly GCA_029291075.1). Classification (NCBI taxonomy): domain Eukaryota; kingdom Metazoa; phylum Platyhelminthes; class Monogenea; order Mazocraeidea; family Diplozoidae; genus Eudiplozoon; species Eudiplozoon nipponicum. The sequence goes on from JAQBSW010001096.1 coordinate 38,495, forward strand.
CAAGTAATACACTGGCAGGGAGATATTCGACATCTAAATGTATGAATGAGCATAGTTAATACGAAATTAAAATAAAAAGGAAAAATGGACATCCTCACTGGATAAAGCTGCTAATTGGAAAGTTTTTCAATAATTCATTACAGACCATAGTGCGAACAGAAATCTTTGTGTATGTGGTGCGTATACTTTTTACTTATTTATTCTACATACCGTTTTACGACATAATATCGTCGAGTACATTGCGATTCATTGAGTCAAATGCATCCTTGACGTAAAAAAGACGGTTCTTTCGTGACGGCGATTTACATTTCATTCTTCAAGTACTTGCCTTAAGGAAAAATATCCATACCATTTCGTCCTTACCTGTATCTGGCTTGTTCTTCTATAGTATAGGATTCTAGCAAAGCACTGAGACGGCGTAAGTGAATCGCAGGAACTTACATATGACTGCAGTCAAGCTAATACCACGATGGTTATCTCATGAATTATGATTGCTATTTTAAAGTGAGGAATGACGTTCGACTTATTCCAAGCAATTGAAGTGGTCTCTTCAATTTATAAATTATGAAGATGTCAACTCCATGGAAACTATGCCACCATCATTCTTAAATCAGGTCAGCAGCATATCATCGGGTTTTGCAGCTTTGGAGTGATGATGTAATTTTTGGCCTCAATTGATGGGTTCTCACTTGTTCCTTCTTTTTTAAGCCTTCCATTAGCTGATTGTCTGAAAATGACGTTGGAACAACATTTTCCATTGTTGGAAATTCAACCTAGGAATAGTATAAATGTAACGGACTTAGGAAAATATTTAGATTCCATGCTAAATGGGTCTCAATCCTATGGTAGGAAATTATGGTTTGAGAAATCACAATTGATGATTAATTCTAGTAAGGGACATGTATTGTTTAACTGATTAACAATCATCACTAATTTCCTTTAAGGACGATAAATAAAAATTACTTGAATTCATATAAACTTTCAACTGCTTTGGCTATTCTACTGTACTTGCCACATTCATTATAATTTATGTAAATATGCCGCCTTGTGCGCACATATTTAGTGTTTTATAATTGTTCTTGTAAGCCAATTTATTTATTAAAACGTACAATTGTATTTTAGTTGCCTTAATTTATATTATTTCGTCATTAATCCTTCATTTCTATTGACTCACTTTTAATTGGTATAGGATGTCAGATGTACATCGTAATTTAAGTCAAAATTGATATGATCGTTCAAACAATTTATTTCAAATTTTAATATATTGACGAGCTCTTAATAAGGATGAGACCAATTTTTTGGTGATTTGTCTTTTCTACCTTTATGCAATGTTTGGTTTATACTGATAATATATATATATATATATATATATATATATATATATATATATATATATATATATATATATATGCCAGGCGATATGCTAGCGAGCACTTAAATTAGTATGAATAAGATATGCTATACAATATATTTTATATTCGCTTAAAAGTTTCCTTTGAAGTTTGTGAATATTTATTTGTATATTGTAGAAGAATAAAAAACATACAAGTATGGCTGGCAAGACAAAAAGATGAATGCTTCCGGCATGATCATGTGGAACGCTGTTTGCATAATATGTTCATGTTTCGGTTGTCTCATTAGCAAGTGTATATACAGTAAAGTTTTTAGTCAGTTTGGAAAACAGTTGATCATGAACAAAATCTGTCTATTAGCACTGCGGAACACAAAACCCTATGAAATGAATATATTGATGACTCGTTCACCAGTGACCCTATACCATCAAGGCAGACGCATGCTCATCCTACTATTTACTTTCTTCGAAATATGTGTTACGCTTATTAGAGTTGGTGTAACACAAGAGTTTACGTCGATTTACGTTGTAGATCTTGGTCACTGACAGAAATGCAGCGATTAAATCCATATTGAATGCTGATTCTCAAAGACATACATAATTTTGGTCGCCTAAATTCTGTTTCATAAAATAATCTACATTGAACCTATCAAATTGACGATCATGAATAAATAAAATTTAAATTTATCTTTGTTTGGATTTAAACTTATGTAACTGCCTAAGTCTCTTATCAAATTCTTATGGTGTCATCATATTTTATTAGATACGTTTTTGCTTCTTATCGACAAGATATCTAAGTAATATATGTGATGGTTAATTTAATGTTAAATCGACAAATGTAAAATTACAACACGTTATTATCTAACTCCTTCAAATGAAACATATAACATGGTGCATATTATCTGAACCAGTGCTAAAATTTTATGATCATCTTCTTTTCAGTTTCATTTTTATAATTACTAACGCTTTTCCTATCTGAACACCGCCTTTTATCGTATTAATTTTGTCAATATTTTTAAATTCCAGCCTTGAACTTTTCGCTATACCTTATGAATACCTGCGTGTGGCCAAGGCCAAAGCATTTAATCGGGCCACATTTTGTACTAATCATTATTGTGCAGAAAAATTGGTTACTGCCTCAGCGTGGTTGCCTGTGTGCCAACGATGGGCTTCATGAAATGAACGAGGGTCAATAGTTTCTATTAAAATGGAAGCGATACGATTAAGTGTCGCGAATGCAAAGTTGTGAATAAACTGGATTATGTTCTACTATTTTTGATGTCACGGTTGTTGCATCGTTTTGAAAGCAATAACAATGGAATGGCTCATTTCTTGATTGGCTCTGTTCTAGCTAAATCAGTACTGTATGGTGATGCCTTAATCGCAAACATGATTTAAACGTATATTTACATAGTTACATCTTATCTTGCAACATTTTGGTTCCTCTTTTCTCAGAGCCTCGAAGTTAAAAAAATTAACCAGTCAAGTTATTGGCTAGGGAGATTTTGTACTTTTGTTTTGTGCTTTTTTCGTTGGTATGATAGTTTTGGTGGTGAAATTAGTGGTGCTATATAAAAAGTAAAAACAATATTTTACACAATTTGAATAGAACATAATTCAAGCTAAGAACTAGAATAGGATGTGCGTTTGCGCATTTTTACTTCTACTTCAAATGTCAATGCTGTGCTAAGCAAAAACAATCGAAGGAGGATAGTGCAAACTTAGCATGTTAAATTGATCTCTTTTATATACAGTACAAGTAAAATGAAACAAATAGAATTATTTTTTAATTTAAAGTTAAGTAATGGATAAACGTAGATTTGAAATAATTGCACTTGCGTCCATCATTAGCACAGCTTTTTGTTCTGCAATTGGTGATTATAAAATCGACATATATGAATCAGTTTGTATGTATTAGGCTTGGTGTATTTGCTACCAGGTTAGTGTTTTGCATGACTAGGCGATTATACCAACGTCAGTATAATGATAATGTCTAATGTAAATGACGCATTCGTTCACCGATAGGAGCCTGCACTACGCCCAAACCCAGTGTACTGCTAGCCACGTAATGTGGTAGAAATATACCTTACATAAATTGACCAAAGTTTTCATTTATATGTTGAATCTTCGCGATTTGCGTTCGCGGATTGTCACTTTGCACTATCAGTTTCGCAAAGATCCGATTGATCCCCATTTCCAGGTGTGCATCGATTTTGTCGTCTTTTTGGCTGGCTGCGGATTTGTCCCTTTCTTCCAAAGGCTTCAATATCATTCACACTAACCAGTGGAAATGAGGTACGATCTAATATTCGCTCACTGGCGACGTTCCGATATATCATTTCCCATATCATTATCAGGCCTCTAATCAAACACAGTACAATGCTCACAATAGCAGATTTAAGCAAATATGGTAACCTCGTTCCGAAACAGTTCTATTTATATTTTAATTTTTTAATCAGCAATGGTTTTAAATAAAGAATTTATCTCAGTAACTAAACTCAATATATGAATATGCATTGAGTACATGAACACGCCCATTCATTAACTATATATATATATATATATATATATATATATATATATATATATATATATTACCAATGACAGACGAACCTCAAGTACATTGCATCTATCTCAAATTCCTGGTATATATAATCTCATTCGGTGCGCAGAATGTTGGAGGGGAGAGAGGAAGTATCGAACATGTGTGGTATAACTGTAATGTTGTGCTGACAGATAAATTTTTTTTGGCGGAGAACTATTATATACGCAATTGCGTATGATGTATTGCGCACCTAGTAACAATTTGTTAAAATATGACCCGAAGGATAAACCAAAGACAATAAGTTACCTCGATAGAACGAGAGTGGGAGCCAGAGCAATGCTTATATTAAGACTAATTAAAGAGAGAGAGAGAGGAAGAGATAGTATGGATAAACTGTAGTCTACAATAACTAATGATATGTATGTTCCTAAGTTAAACAGCTTATTCAAATAATTTTATATAAACGTATGTCCAAATAAGTCGGTAAAATCTTGAATTTTTCTCATTTTCAGGTGATGGATTTTGTTCACATTGTTCTGTCCTTCTCTTTAAGCTTCACTAGCTGATTGTTGAAAATGACGCTGGAACAATAGAAAATCTTGTTCCAACGTCATTTTCAGACAATCAGCTAATTGAAGGCTTAAAGAAGAAGGGACAAGTGAGAACCCATCAATTGAGGCCAAAAATTACATCACCTGAAAATGAGAAAAATTCAAGATTTTACCGACCTATGAGTGCTATCAATTGTCCCGCACAAGAAAAAATTCGGTCAAATCCACAACAAGAAGGACAGCACTGCGCAACCGAATGCATCTTTTAAAATGTATGTCCAAATATACAAAATAAATCATTATATATAAACACATGTTAACACGCCTTCTATAAATTTATAAAATATGTATATTTATTTACATGTATATATATGTGCATGAATATATATAAATGTACAACTCATATACAATTATAAATCTGTATAAACAAACATAAGCAAGTGTGATTTTATATATATTTTTGACCACACCTATAAGCAGCAGTGTTAGTTAAATGTCTCTAAACAGATTATGGTCTATTAACATATATATTTATACTTTATAGATTATTATATGTATAGAAATATATATATATATATATATATATATATATATATATATATATATAATTTTTCAAAATTATTAATTCTAACAACACAATTCATTTTTATAGTATTTAGAGTAGCACATTTATATATATATATATGGTATATATATATATACAAGGTACGGCAAAAAAGTGTGTGGAACGTTTATGCTCCCCTGTTAAAGACAAGTGCTAGTGGTTATCCATTTGGAGGAGAGTATATATATATATATATATATATATATATTAATTCTAATCAAATTAATTATATTTTACAGTATTTATATAGTACCAATCTTATATAAATATCTAACAATTTCTCCATATATATACACATGTAAATATCATTTATGTGTATATAGAATAAATATATATTAGGACCTAGAAATATATATATATGGCATATGGTATATATGTATACATATAAAATACATATCAATATGTATAAAAACCTATATATAGATATAAGCAACAGTGTGAGTCCAATATCTCTAATCATTTATATATGTATATATATATATATATATATATATATATATATATATATATATATATATATATAATATCGACATATGTATTTAATTATGTATGAGCACATCGTCCATCATATTCTTTGCTAAATCTGTGTAGAATCTACTGAATAATGTTTTTAAGAAAGATGAGGTTAGAAGGAAATTTGAATTTTATCGTTTTAAGCCATTTTTAATAAGTTTCCATTAAACGGATTCTCGTACTCAGGTTGACAATTAACTCCGATTCATCCGCTTCCCGTTTTTGGGCTCTCAAAAATGCTGCATTAAATATTGGGCCTGATAGTTTTTCTACCGATATTACACAAATTATATCATTTTATTTTATTTCAATCGACTCTAATTTGTCTAGTTAATCTGTTGTGGTTGCATAACGCGATGCGTTTGCAACCATCCAAGTATATTGCATGACCTATTTCCCTTGAATGCCTGGCTTGATCAGATTTTTGAATGTTTCTAAATTGGAATCATGGTGATAAGAGTTAATTAAATTTCTAGAGTTAGCCAACCAGCTAGGTGAAATAAATTTTACATTAGAAAAATAAAATAAAGATGAATCACTCTTTCTTGATGTGAAAATAAAATGGAATAAATCCAGATTGGAAAGAGATATTTTTAGGAAGGAGACTTACTCGGGACTATTCAATTTCTTCTCAAACCACCCATATGGAACAAAAATTGGGATTCTTAAATCCATAATACAAATGAGTCTTAGAATAGAGGATTTGAAATATAGAGCTAAGGAATTGATGAGATTAAAGGAAATATTCAAAATAAACGACTATCCGAAAATTATAATAGATAGATTTATGAAGGAGATGTTGCTGATATATAAAGGTAATATAATAAACCATTTAAAGAAGGAAAGTCCTATAAATAATTTACTAAAAGTAATGCAATTATGTTGAGTTAAAAAATGGCTTCTGAACGATTGTAAAACTCATTAAGAGTATTGTCTGCACAAGTGAACGCTTCGACTTCTGAGTTAGGCATAATTAAATCTCGACTTAACGACACACTTATAATAAATTCTGAGGGAATCCGCATGAACTGCCCAAACAATATAGGTGTGGTCAACGTTTGGAATAACCAACTGGTTTATAATTATCATAGACAAACCAATTCGATAAAAAGAAGGCAACATTTTCTCAATAATTGAGCACAAATGCGATAGCATAAAGCTTTATACCTCCAGCGTTTCGGTATAACAAATAATCCTTCTAAAAATAATTGGCAGTTTTCACACATTAGTACTTCATTTGCATTGAAAAAGTGAGTAAAAATAAAGTTTTACAAATTAGCAACCAGTCAAAGTTAGAGCATTATGCGTCGCTAGATTGATTATTGAAGATAATGATTCGCACATTTTATATTATTTTAAAACAGCTAGTACTTGTAATATCGTGTAGAAGTGATACCGTTAGACTTCACTGCAATGTAAAAAGAAGTAACTATAGAATACTATTTATATAATGATGTAAAATTTTGTCTATCCTACAAGTGAGTTAACATCTACATATCAAAGATTAAAGGTGTACATTTTAACGGCGTTAGTTACAAATTACAATAGCTGAATATTCGTGATTGCATAAAACTAACATTTTGACCAAATAAAATGAATGTAAGTATGTATTAGGTGTTGCGAACCTAGTAAAAAATTAGATCAGTTGTGACCAGAAGGATGAACCAAAGGCAGCATGAACGGAAAGTATAATCTCATGCACATTCGTTTCGTGCTTACTGGCGACTCATTAGTAGGAGCCGGTATTACGCCCTTTAACCACTATATATTCGGTAGAAGAATGTGGAATAATGTGTACCGTCCTATTATTCCACATTCTTCTACCGAATATGGTAGTTATAACTCTCAAGCACTACTGATGAGTCACCAGCACTCACAATACAGATAATGCATAGTCACACTTTCCGTTCATGCTGCCTCTGGTTTACCCTTCTGGTCACAACTGAATTAATTTGTTACTAGGTTCGCAACATCTAATACATACTTGCATATATATTAGGTCTTCGCAACAAACAGTATTTAACTGTAAATAAAATGAATATTGGTTGCGATAGCGGTGATAACAATAACTATAATCAAGGTTGCTATATTGATATAAACACCTGACCCATTATGTACATAAATTTTCAGTATACACTAAGCATTATATCATGTAGAAAAGGCGATTCATCAAGTAGACATGTTTCGTCCTTATTGGGTACTATTCACGTACCGTCCAGAATTTGCCGCAGACAGTGCATGTAGAGTTCTCAATAAGGATGAATCCTATCTATTGTAAGAATTATCTTTTCTGCATTATAAAATGCTTAGTTTATAGTGGAAAACGTTTGTATATAATGGGATTAATGTTTATATAAAAAAATGAAACCTTGATTTAAATAATTATCACTGCCTGTGCAAACAATGTCAGTTTAATTCTAAATGTAAATACTTGTTTTAAACGTTTACAGACGAATGCATAGTATAATGACCATCGGAACTAAGTACAAATAATACTTTCTTACATTTTGTTAGCAGACCATATATATATATATATATATATATATATATATGTTGGTGTGTACGTGTAGGTGTACGAAATATAGAAATAAAGGAGGAACTAAATTAACTTTGTTCACCTCGCACTTTCTTATTGTATGTAAATTTTGAAAGAATGACGTTTCGTCTACGTAGTAACAAAATACCTTAACACCTTTCGTTAATGCTAATTTTGGTATATGCTTCTGGTTCTATTTAAACAAATTTGTTACCACATACGAAATACTTAATGCACATTTAAATATGTATTAATTCTCGGCAAACAATATTTAATTGCCTAGTTGCTTACGCAATGAATCCAATATTTGAACTAACCATTTACACAGTGCAATGAACGGAGAATTGACCAACATTTGGTATTTCCTAAATTGTTGGTGTAGATGATCAAATTAGTCTGAGCTTCTGTGCAAACGCCCTATCAACGAAATTAACATCGGTTAAGATTCCGCTCAACTTTGTTTATTTCATCTGATGTACCCTACAGACACAACCACTTTGTATTATCACTCAACCCTTTCTCCATCTTTTGCATATAGCCCGATTTGTCCACTACAACAACGCTCTTGCCTGATAGCTTTAAGCGAATTTAATTGTCGCTTTATCTATGAATGCTGTTCTGCGCATTTAAGGCATTTCATACATGAAGTCAAATCCAGTAAAATAGCCTTAAATCGGCTTCTATAACCGAACTTGTGGGTACTAAGTCGGCTGCTTGTTCAAGTTACGATTCAAATGCTATCTCAAAATCAATATTGCTTTTAATTCGAGGATAAATGTACTAATTTTGGCCATTGATAGTACTTCCATTGTTGGCTGATCGATTTGTATCTTTAATAGGCTAAGCACATTTATCAATATCAGTCAGCATTGAATCACTTTAAATCATTTATCTATATCATTTTGAAATTTATTCAATATTCTTGTTTCGTCTTTATACAGAATAACTGCAAAATATCAGAAGCTACATACTAGCAGCTTATCCAATTCACAAGATACATACGAGATTCCTACCTTCAGTACTGCTTCAAAGTCTTCTAACTGTCTTATACTGGAATACACCGATCTTATCAATTTCTTAGTTTTAAACGTATTTTAGACTGTACACCAAGCCTCCTGGGAAGCGTAACTGATTAACAAATTGTGGAATGCTCTTTCCGCAATGACGTTACTTGCGCTCTGCATGCCAACGTCACCAGTTCGTCTAGTTTTCTGTAAAGGTCCTTTTAGCGTCTTTATCGTGATATGTTCTTAAGGTGGCCTAGGACAATTTGAGCTAAATGTGGAGATACGTAGCTCAACATTGCCACACAATCAAGATGTTTATTAAAGTTTCCGTATAAAAGGTAACTGTACATCGTTCGTGTATAGCAAAACAATTTCTGGAAGTCAATTGTCAAAAATTATATTGAACGTCGCAAGTTGTTGGAAATGTCATTCTATAGAACAGATATTCCTTATTGTTTAAGATAACACATTTGGAAGTTTTGTACAGTACTATGTTGATTGATGTTCTGTTTGGTATATATCTTCTTTCGACATATTTTACTTTTTAGACTTTCAACTGCATCTCGATAGTAAAACATGAAGGAAATCGGATAAGATCGATGCTATTAAAATCGGAAAGTGTGGCATTATGATAGTATCACCAATATGCCTAAAATATATATGAAAGTATTTTGAGTAAGTTGTTAAAGTATTAAAATTATCATCTAGAAAATGTAAGCATAATCTAAGTTTGAAATATCAGTGCTCATTAGTACATGTATCGAGTTTTTTTCATGAAGTGCCTCAACCGTACATCCAACATTCCGTAGAAGTCTATAATATGAGAGAACTAGAGTAGTCAAAAGCTTCGAAGGGTGTAAATTATTGCAAAATCTTACTACCATAAATTCGAAGAATGCCTAGGTAAATGTTAGATACTGTTCGTTGCGGAGAGCTAATGTACATGCAACTTTGTATTAGTTGTTACGCACTTACAAACCAATTAGTTAAAATATGGCCATAAAGATAAATTAAAGACAGCATGAATGGAAGGTATAATCTAATGAGCGCACTCGTTTTGTGCTTACGGGCTCAGTATATATATATATATATATATATATATATATATATATATATATATATATATATATATATATAGTAAGGTTAACTTGTCTCATTTCAGATACATATTATGAAGATAATTTCATTACTTTAGGTTTACACATTCATGGTTATTTTACCATCCAATTGTCACACATTCCTCACGCAAATATATTTTGGGTATAGGACTTAATAACGGCTCCAACTATTAAATCGTTAGTAAGCAAGAAACGAATATATACATGGGATTATACCTTCCTTTTTGCTGACATTGGTTTATTTAAGGGTTAGTTTGTTATTTAAAACTTAATCAACCCGATTCCAAATAGAAAATAAAGATATTCTACAAAATAACCAACTGAAAGCTTAACATGCAATATAGTAATAAAAAAATGAAAACTAACATAGATGTACATAAATTGTACGCGAAAAATTGATACAGATTTGAGAAATTTAAGGATGGTCACTAAGAAGTAAACATATTAAGTCATTTATAACCTAATATTATGCTCTAGCTTCAGTTAACTTAAATGGTTCATGCTTATCGATTTTTATCAGTAAGAGCGCATTAAAATTTATCAATCTATCAAATCAAGTTGTGAAAGTATTAATGAAATAGCGGAGAAATCACGCTGGAACGTAAATGGAACGAATTTGTCAGTAACTTTCTTCAGTATAAGATGAGGAACATTGGTTCGGAATAAACTGAGATAACTTCAAAAATTTATTTCACGATAATCAATTTGAAGATAAATAACATTTATAGCTTAATGTATACAGCAACATATTATATTTATTTAAGGCAAAAATTAGTTATAAATTACTTTAATCAAGAATGCGATCTTGATATAAACACCTATCTCATTCAGTACATACCTTTGTCAATATACAATAAGAATTGAATAGTGTAGAAAAGGCAATTCATGTAGCAGACAGGTTACGTCCTTATTGGGAACTCATCACGAACTGGCCATAAATTTGCCACAGAAGTGGCTTGAACCTGAGCACGTCGGCTTCGGAATCTGGTGCTCTGAAAACGATGACACTTATACCGCATACTACACGAATGCTTAGTGGTCAGAGCACCAGATTCCGAAGGAGACGTGCTCACTTTTCGCGGTAAATTCTGGACAGAGTTCACAATAAGGACTATACCGGTCTACTAGGTGAATTGCCTTTTCTACACTATACAATTTTCAGTTTGTACTGACAAGTGCATAAAAGTTCAGATGTTTAAATCAAGCTAGCCAACATGATTACAATAGTTATTATAAACGCCCGCGCAGTCAAATGTAGCTTAATTATAGAAATTTTCAATGCAATTCCACTTCCCCATGTAGCATGATGTCTTTTCAATAATGACAGATTTAGGATGTTTATTTGGACCTTGTGTCTAAACAGATGCCATATTAACTCCACTCGAAGGAAAGACTAATGAAATATTTTAGTTTTGGTATAAATGCAAATTGTGTGCAGTGCACGGCATGGTGGCTCAGTGATTAGAGCACCAGATTCTGAAGCAGCTGTGCACAGGTTCGAGCCCTGTTCGCTGCAAATTCTTGGATAGAACATAATGAGTTCCTAATAAGGACGAAACCGGTCTACTAAACACTATACAATTCTTAGTTTGTACTGGCAAGTGATATGCACATAAAAGTTCAGTTGTTTAAATGAAGATCGCAAGCTAGATTGCGGTATTTATTATAACTGCCTGCGCAGCCAAATGTATTTTAATTATAGAAATGTTCAATGCAATTCCTCTGGTCGTATCATGTATGCTTTTTACTGGCCTTCCAATATATAGGAGCGTATCATGTGTGTGTATATCCAAATATGAGAAACTAGAGTGGCTGAACATTAATTTACCATTTCCTCGCTTTACACCACTTATTTTAATCACACCAGGCAAAAATACATATTTAAGTTCGCCCAATAAATCAGATACATTCGTCGTAACCACATGCTAGGGCAAGTGAGATTTCACTCAAATTACTCGAGTTGTACGTCGGACGGGCTTGTGTATTAACCATTGTTTTTATATAATTCGAAAGGCGCGCGTCGTTTATGTGCAAGTGTGCGCGTATATATAATTAGAAAATATTCATATAACTATAATTAATACACATGTACATCCATCTAAGTGAAACTGCAGTCAATAGGTGTTAATTTACCCTTTGCGCGCGTCAGACTAACTATTTGATTCTTGACCTTTTAAATTATGTAATACCTAATTGATCTTAATAGATATGGTGCGGGCAAGTCAGAAAAAATCTCATTTAAGTAATTTATAAAATTTAATAAAAGAAGATGCTTAATTATAATGTGAAACTTATAATACTAAGTTAAAGATAGAATATGCAATATAAGGAAAATAAATAAAAGTTCTTTAATAAAAGTTCAATGCACTAAGAACCCTAAACAATGAACAAAAATTTAAAGGACTAAATTTAAAACGATTTTACTCCCAATAATTGATTAAACTGTAATGCGATAATAAGCACATCTTTATCCGATATTTTTAATCTTTTATTGAAGCTATCATCAGATTCTGATTTGTGTATTTATCTTTCCGTACCATCAGACAATGCTACATTCCAAATCAAACATAAATATTTTTCCACCGCTGCTTAATTAATTATATCATCTAGTGATCTACTTTCGATAACTTGTCTAATCCATCTCATAATTTGTTACGACTTCAAAATGCTATGCATCTACAATCATCCCAGTTAATGATTACTGTAATCAAGGTTGCACTCTTGTTATAAAGACTCGACCCATTATATACATAAATTTTTCAGTATAAACTAAGTATTGAAGAGTGTAGGAAAGGAAGTTCATCATGTAGACCTGGTTCGTTCTTATTGGGAACTCATCATGTACTGTCCTGAATTTTCCTTGGAAAGAGCTCGAACCTGGGTACGTCTACTTCGGAATCTCGTGCACTAACCATTGAGCCACCCTGCTGCACACTACATACAATTTTAATTATATATAAACTAATGTTTTTTGGTTAGCCTTTCCTTTATTTGGAGCCTATATGGCATCCCTTTCGACCTGATTTTCAAACTATGAATCCACAATCTGTCATTACTGAACAGACACCACATTACATGGGGAAGTGATATTGAAATAAGCATTTATATAAATAAATAAACATTTGTTGTGAGAGAGGTGATAACAATTAATTAAATCAAGTTTGCGATTAATAATGACGGATTGGGGATGGTCATTTGGAACTTTGTGTTTAAAGGGGTGTCGTATAAGCTCAACCCAAGTGAAAGGCTAAAAGAAAACATTAGTTGGAATATAATTACAAATTGTGCGTGGTATGCGGCAGGGTGGCTCAGTGGATAAAGAACCAGATTCCGAAGAAGACGTGCTCAGGTTCGAGCCCTGTCCGCCGAGAATTCTGAACAGTTCTTAATAAGGACGAAACTGGTCTATTGGATGAATTGCCTTTGCTACTTGACACAATGTTTATTATTTAACGACAACATATATATATTCAAAATCTTGTCGTTAGACATTAATTCATTATAATTTCCCAAAGTGAAAAGGTACCTGTTGTATAATGACAAGTCGGAAGTAGTTATTTAGAACATCAGGTATTAAGGAATACCAAATATGATTCGCCTAAATAAAAGTCTGCTCAGAAAATGTGACGGTATATGACTTCGAATTGCGTTTAGTATTTTTCACAGGTGGACAGTGGATAGAATCAACGACTCCGATGCAAATGTGTCCAGGTTCGTTTCCCGTTCGCGGAAATTTCTTGACAGTACTTGAAGAACTTCCAATAAGGAAGGAACCGGTATTCTGGATGAATTGCTTTTGCAGCCTGATGCAACATGGAGTTTACAAAGACGATATATATATATATATATATATATATAACCGAAGTTACAGTTGCAGACCCAGTTATGTGCATTTGGCGTAAGCCTAGCCCGCTTTGTATCAGCAATGTAGTAAATTGAAAATTTTCAGTTGGCTGGATGTAGATCAATACACCTATTATGCTGGGCATTTTAGGCAAAGGAACCCACGTATGAACATACTGTGGCATAAAAACAAAGATTGCTAAGGATGTTAAGTTTAGCTGTATTAATTTGCAATAATTGAAATAAAGCTTTACCGATTCACGTAGGTATTTTAAAATTTATCGTTTATATATTTTAGTTCGGTTGTTTTACCTTATTGTAAAAGATAAATAGAAGGTAGGAAATTCCCAGCATAAAATCATTGACAATATATTTTAAAACACAACTCAGAAGAAGAATAATTTTGCCAATTTTCGTAACGACTGAAGTCCGCGGCAAATTCTGGCCAGTACATGATGAGTTCCCAATAAGGACGAAACCGGTCTACTGGATGAATTGCCTTTTCTACACTATACAATTCTTAGTTTATACTGACATATGTAAGTAATTAATGGGTCAGGTGTTTATATCAAGACCGCAACCTTGATTATAATAATGACTGAAGTACCTGTTTCTTTATAAATTAAATTTTAAAAAAAATTATGTAAATTACAAGTTGCTTGGTCATTTAAATTTTCCAATAAATGTTGTTTGTCTCCACATACCAATTGGCTGAAAATGCATCTCTATAGCATTACCGACGTATTTCAATATATCTTGAATTGCTTATACTCTCTTTTCACTAAGAAATTTTAAATAAACTTTTTTGCTGTCTGACAACAGGTGTTTTGATATTTCTGTATCTTATCAGTGTCATGATTAAAAATAAGAAATAACAATTAATTATACACAAATTTCAATTTTATCCGCGCTAGTCCTATTGCCGTCATGATGAATGAGGTCGGCAGAAACGCCTTGGTACGTCAAATTGACAGTAGTTTTGAATATTTTTCTTAAAAAAACCATTTTTATTGAACTCGTGTCCGGACGTTTGATTTTGATAAATACGTAAGGCATTTACATAAATCACTTTTGTAATTTTGATATAAACGCCAATCCAATTATATATAAACATTCAGCAGTAGAAACTTAGCATTGTTTAATGTATAATTGCCTGTTCGAAAGTTTACATTGCTTAGTTTATACTGAAAAATGTATGTGTTTAATGGATTGGTGTTTATATAAAAAGCGCAACCTTGAGTTAAATAATTATTATCGCAGCCTGCGCAGCCAATGTTCGTTTAAGTAGGACATTTACGTCAATTTGCTTGCTGTAAAAGAAAATAGCATAGTTTTCCATTTAAATTGATTTATTGCGCACTCTAGAGTCGATTTAACAAGTGATGGCAATGAAGTATCCGTGACCTATAACACAGCATTGCTTGAAATGACCAGTATATTGTTGAAAAGTTTGCGTTTTATTTAACTGCAGTCGAATAGGTTTTTGTTCTACAGGTAAATACTGCGCTAGCGAGCATGCGGGCGTACACACGTGTTGGGCCATAACCTCGTGTATATACGCCAATGTCAACGTCAACAATCTTATAATCGATTAAGAAGATGAACAATAATTTCAGCGTATCACTGTGATGTGCCATTTACACACATATATGTCGCTATAAAGATATTTCAAGTCAGTTTGCATCAATATTTTAGCAAAACGTGTCAAATATAGCTATTTCTTTTCTTTTACTAGTGCTATAGACCTACAAAAGGATGTGTTAAAGGTAAATGCATTTTCATGGAGCTCGAATTCAACGAAATTATAAATTAAGATAACATTTTTTAGTACGTCCATTTAGTTATTGATTTTTTCTGAAATTTTAGTGTTTCCTGAAATTGTCTACTTCCATCATACGACCCAGTTTGGCGATTCCTGTGTAGATATTACGATTTGGTGCTTTAAACACTTTTAGCTTGTAATTTAATTCTATTTACTACGATAAGATTTCATGTTAAATGAGCCACCTTGTTGAATTTCACTAGTAAGGTTAAAAAACCCACGGAAAGTAAGATGGATGCTTATTCCTCATTAGCTTTCTTTGCAAAACGTCCCAATAGCTACGACTACAAACAATTTTTTTAGCGAGAGAAACCAGCATTATTTCACAGCAAAACATTTGTTTCATTGCAGTAAATTATGTCAGACCTCCTAAAGTTCGAGTAAAAGAAATTAATGTTCTGGTTGAACGGATATATAACGACAATTTGCAGTTATATACTAACTAATGTTTCTTGGTTAAACTTTTCTTTAGGTAGAGCCTATATAGCATTCCTTTAGCCCTGAAGTTCCAACTAACCATCTGTAATCTGTCATTATAGAATACAAACCACGTTACATGGGGAAGTGGTATTGAAAATAAAATTTATATAATTAAACGAACATCGATTGTGCAGGCTGTGATGACAATTACTTTTTAATCAAGGTTGCCATCTTGCTATAAGCACCTGACCCATTGTGCACGTACATTTGCCAGTATGAACTAAGTATTGTATAGTGTGGAAAAGGCAATTCATCCTGTAGACGGGTTTCGTCCTTATTGGGAACTCATCACTTACTATCCAGAATTTGCCGCGTACAGGATTTGAAAATTGTGTGGAGTGTGCAGAAGTGTTGCTCAGTGGTTAGAGCACCAGATTCCGAAGCAGCCGTGCCCAGGTTTGAGCCCTGTCCGCGGCAAATTCTGGACAGTACGTAATCAGTTTCCAATAAGGACGAAACCGGTCTACTGGATGAATTACTTTTTCGACGCTTTACAACGCTTAGTTCATACTGGCAAATGTATGTAAATAATGAGTCTAGGGCTTATATCAAGATCGCAACATTGATTAAAAAGTAATTGCTATCAACGCCCGCGCAACCGATGTTTGTTTAATTATATAAATGTTATCTTCAATACCACTTTATCATGTAACGTGGTGTCTGTTCAGTAATGATAGATAGGGGATGGTTAGTTGGAACTTTAGGACAAGAGGAATACTATGAAGGCTCTATCTAAAGGGAAGGCTAACCAAGAAATATTAGTTTGTATAGAACTAAAAAAATGTGGAGTGTGCTACATGGTGACATGCCCAGGTTCGAGCTATGTCCGCGGCAAATTCTGAACATAAATGATGAGTTCCCAATCAGGACGAAACCGGTCTACTGGATCAATTTACTTTTCAACACTATACAATACTTAGTTCAGACTGCCAAATGTATGTACATAATGGGTCAGGTGCTTATATCAAGATCGCAACCTTGATTAGAATTTAATGAGTTCTCTTATCCATCAACAAACTGTCGCCGAGCAGTTGTTCATAACTCATTCTAGAATTTTGATTTTAGTTGGTTTTCTAGCAAATCGTACGAAGAATTGCTTCAATGTCTTAAAGACGTCATTGTAACAATGGAATTCCTTAAGCATATTTGTCTACCAATTTTTTGATATTACAGTTAGTCACTTTTAGATGACATTTTAAATTAATAAATTGCTAACATTACGCACAACAAGCTGATATAATTGTTTTAATTAAGTTTATATCCAACCATAACCCTTCTTTATATCAGGTTTGCACGATTGAGATAAGTATCAATCCCACTGTATCTAACTAATCGCGTAAGGTTTGTTTTTCAGCCATTATTTACTACTATTTATTTAAATGAAATTACTGAGTTTGTGAGTCAATATGTCCGAAATATTTAAAAAAAATAGTAATCGAAGTGCTGCTCAGTTTAAAAGCTTACTTTATTTGTCACATTTACCGACAATTCTTCAAATACACAGAACATTTATTACCCGACATTTATTTAAAAAAATACATTTAAGACTACACGGTAGCACTTTCGCTTTTTCACCTAAACTGCCTTTAATGGACGTATGAAAAAAACCAAAAAATATTTCATGATGGTATAGAAACACATTTCACGTTAAAAATAAGAAAAGATATATCTATTAGTTCAAAATGTTGAAAACGTGGAAACGAAACTGAGCGCAGTTTTACATGATGCAGATTGCACTGGAATCTTGTCTTGCACACTAGATAGAGGATGTTTGCTGGTGGATGTTGTCACAACTAAATCATCTGAAAAATATGTTAAAGCAAAAGTGGAACGCAATCTAGCCATTGTATGCTTCACTGTCTTTTCAAATTTGTATTGTAGGAGAATATACACAGATTTCTTATCAACAATACAAACATTCACAACGGATTGCATTATATCATATGGTTTATCATTATCTACAAAATGTGGTGGGCAACAATTAATGATATGTGTTATGCACACAAACCATCTTAGCCAGTAGACAGTCTGGCCAACATATTCGCAATTTACATTGTCTTACCTACACGTTTTTACAACTTCAATGGGTAGTAGCCATTTAAATGTGCAAGAAGTTTGAATTAGATTGAATTGAACGAACATTGGTTGCGTGGGGGTGATAAAAATTACTTTTTAATCAAGGTTGCGATCTTGATATAAGCACCTGGCCTATTATTTACATATATTTGCCAGTATAAACTAAGTATTGCATTCCCCACACTGTGCAATACTTAGTTTATACTGACAAATGTATGTAAATAATGGGTCAGAATTAGATTGAATTCACGCTTTTCAGAGCACATACCAGCTTTATTGGTGTAAACTAAGTTTGGTGTTGCACGTACGTCTATTACTAATGTTGTCTCGTTCTGACAAATTTGTAACATGCCAATAAAGCCCTTTTAAATTTTTAAATAAGGATAGGTGTGTTAGAATGCTTTTCTATGGCAATAGATATACGTTTTTCAGAACTGTGCAAATAAAAACCAATTTGTTTGCGTACTGGCATTAACATGAAGCTTTCCAAACTCTATGCGAATTTTTGACTTTTCATGTTTCTCCTTTTTGAAATTTATTGACTAATATACTCTTGTGTACTATTTAAGCTGACCGCTTTTTATTTATGCAAAACTAATTTCTTTTTTTCTGTTTCTGCAGTAAATCCGTTCATAAGATCGATCGATGCGTTTCTGTATGGTGTATAATATGTTTGTTAAACGCATGTTGGGGAATAAATGTTTTACGCATCTGAACATTAAATATACTTATAGCAGTTTCCTTTAATAGAATAACATTTTGAAACTAAGATGAAAATTGGTAAAGCATCCAGAAATAGGCGTTTTAACAGATAATGTTGCGCAATTGACCATTGCCAATGTACGTTTACAAAGATGCTGAAAATTTCAAACTTATCGTATAAAAATGAACATCTTCATCGCTTTGGACTTAACTTTGCAGAAATGAATCAGAAATGAAAGTAAATGACATCCCAACACAGCTGGTGTATCTTGAAATGTAAAATAACTTTAATTAAGACTGTGTTATAAGGAAATGCGTATTCGTTCACTTGTTGTTTGCAAGCTGAGTTAGATTATGTGTGTAATACACTTATCATTAACTATTACCACCCACGTTTTATAGATAAGTATCAACCTAACGATATATCGTACAGTTGTTGGGAAACCGATGTATATTTACCTACAGCATAAAAATAATGATACAATGAAGCGCACAAATAACAGATTGAGTTCTGCGATGGCAAATGCAGTACAGGATTGAATTCAGACTTATGAGAGAATATTAAAACATGGTGAGTGAAAAGGAAGACTGCTGTAAAACAGTACTTCTGATTGATTTGAAGAAATGAAATCAAAAGAATGCGTAAAATTTAATGATTATGTGGAGTCGATTTCGTCTCTTTTTTAATTGAGGCTCGCGCCTAACACACTATTTAGCACACATAGCTTAATTTGATGTGTACTATGCTGAATAGTTTATAATGGGCCTTTTGCACACGAATTCGGAATCTTGCATGTAAACCAAATGCTTAGTTTGTATGTACTATAGTGCGGAAGCTTCATGAAAATGTCCCGTAGATGGTGTATCCTTTAAATGACGAAATTAATTTGCCATAAAATGGAACTGCTGTAGTTTACAATTGTAAAGAAAAATTCTAAGAACTCAAAAACTGCAAAGTTTGAAGTTGTTTTAATTAGTAGCTAATAATTTGGTATTATTGATTGTGGAGAACTGATATATATATATATATATATATATATATATATATATATATATATATATATATATATATATATATGAAATTGTGTATTAGTTCTCAGCAATAAAGTCTGCATAATTACGATGTTTTAATAAAGGGTCTCATTATTACCATGAAAATGTGACAAGTGATGTCGATCAAGTTCAAAGTATAAGGAGTTTATTCATTATACTATATATGCAATTGTGTATTAGGCGTTGCGCACCTAGTAACAAATTGGTTCAATTATGACCAGAAGGATAAACCAAAGACAGTACACATTCGTTTCGTGTTTACTGGCGACTCATCAGTAGGAGCAGGTATTACCCCTTTAGCCACTACATATTTGCATGAGGAATGGGGGAAGATAAGACTCTACAATCTCATATACGAATGTGTAAACCTGCAGAAGTGAAGCTAACTTCACATAATGTCTCGACATTGCGATTTCAGAGCGAATTCACTTTAAATAATATATATACCAATTCTGTAAAGGGTACGAACACTATGGCTATTGTGTCAATAACGGATACCAACATTATGATTCAGAAAGTGTACATGGTACTAACACTATGGTTGCAGTATAATCTCATGCACATTCGTTTCGTGCTTACTGGCAACTTATCAGTAGGAGACGGTATTACGCCCTTTAACCACTATATATTTTGGTCAAGAATATGGGAATAGAACGGTACAATCTCCTAGACGAATTTGTAAACCTGCAATAGTGAAGCTAACATCATATAGTCTACGACAATGCGACTTCAACGCTAACTCACAGTATATAATATATATATATATATATATATATATATATATATATATATATATATATATGCAGAGCTCTGTAAAGGATACTAACACTAGCTATTGTGTTAGTAACCGATATCAACATTGTTGTACCGAAAAGGTACATTCCGTTCATGCTGCCTTTGGTTTATCCTTCTGGTCACAACTGAACTAATTTGTTACTAGGTTCGCAACACCTAATACATACTGTCATATATATTAGGTCTCCGCAACAAACAGTATTTAACTGTTATATATTGAATTGAATGATGTCATGCTTACCACGAAATGTGATAACTGATATCGATCAAGGCCAGGGTGTATGGATTTACTGGAGTAACAGGTGTTCAGAAATTGTTGTAATTCTCAATTTCGGTGAACTATAGCATAAATTGATATCCATCATAATGGTACCATGTTCCGACTTGGAAACCATAGTGTTAGTAACATGTACCTTTCGGTACAATAATGTTGGTATCGGTTACTAAAACAATAGCCATAGTGTTAGTATCCTTTACAGACTCTGTATATATATTATATAGTGTGAGTTAGCGTTGAAGTCGCATTGTCGAGACTTTATATAATGTTAGCTTCACTATTGCAGGTTTACATAATCTTCAAAGAGCTTGTATCGTCCTATTATCCCACATTCCTCACCCAAATATATCGTGGTTAAAGGGCATAATACCGGCTCCTACTGATGTGTCACCAGTAAGCACGAAACGAATGTTAACGAGATTACGCTTTCCGTTCATGCTGTCTTTGGTTTATCCTTCTGGTCATAAACGGAATAATTCGTTAATTGGTGCGCAACGCCTAAAACATAATTGTAGATATATTAGTTCTCCGCACCAAACAGTATATACTGAATGAATTGCCTTTTCCACAGTATGCAGCACTTAGTTTATAATGATCATTTTATATAAATAAATGGTCAGATGTTTATATTAAGATCGCAACCTTGATTAAAAGTAAATGTTATCACTGCTTGCGCAACAAATGTTTGTTTACTTTGGCATTTCTAATAACGAGTTACAGATTTTAATATATGTTATCTGCCTACTAACATATACAGTAGCATCATGTTATTTAAATTGTTTTCCGTATACCGTTGTTACAACCATATCTTTACAAACACACAATACTCACGTGACAACTGTCCCCAAAATATCTTTATAATCAAAGATTGGCTAATGACCCGCGGATAATATGAGTGCTTACAATAACAGAATGCAAATTGGCGATTTCTGGTGCCTTTAACAAAATCAGTAAATACAATTAAGCAATAACTTTTTGCGCAGGTAGTGGTAACAATTCCTTAAATCAAGTTTGCGAGCTTTAAGTAAACACCCATCCCATTGTATTTAACCAGTCGTCGAACAGCATAACAAAACTACCGCCAGTCGCACGCATTGACGCGTTTTGACCTTCCATGATCGTCATCAGAGTACGATGGCAAACTGACTAGCGAGGATCAAACCGTCTTGCATATATTGTACGTGACTGGAAATTTCGACTGCACAATTTCTATGCAGTCACGAAAATTAACTGTTTGTAGCTTTCGCCACGCACAAAAAATCAGTAAATATTGGTATACGTTGCTCGTTAGAAATTAGGTGGCAGAAAATAAAAAGAAACAGATCTAAAAATAATCGAATTGGCAAGTGCTCATCGGGTTTCAGCGGAAGGCCATCTAAGTGCAGGATGACTGAATGCAAATCATCCATCCCCTCTTCAGAAGGACGACCTTGCCTTTTAATATAGCTCACATCGAAACATGAACATTTGGATTACTGATGATTCTGTAGAACCTCTGTCAGCGCGTGGTATAAAAATTATCACATTATCTGTATAGTTATTCATTCGCTCTTAGAATTTGAGTGATCTTGCCTCGCGAGTTAGTCGGTTTTTTATGCATGGCAAACTCCAAAATTGCGGTATTCAGATTTATTGTCACAAGGAGACCACTGATTTCATAACTTAAATCATTGTCTGTTTCAGGACTAGGTCACTGAAAATGTTGATTCCTATTCACCCTTATGACAGACCGATACAACCAGGTATGGTGTTGCCTTTCAGCTATCCAGTATTGTACAAAAAGCCATACACAACCGGATAAGCATAAAGTACCTTTTTGCCTTTGCCAAGTTTCGCAGAATCAATTTGAATCTCGGAATCGAAAATGTGTATGCTCTTACAGTTAAACATTCAGAAAAGGAAAATAATAATTTCTTTGAAGAATATAAAATGTGGCCTCTGCCTTCAGCGGAGTTCGAGCACACTCGCTATTGCCGGTTATTTTAACGTTAAAACAGGTTAAGAGTGTAAGGAAACGGAAGTGCAAACTGATAGATCCTGGCTGAAAATAATTGTGACAACATTATTAGAGCCTCCAATTTTGCTCACACTTATGACCCATGCAGATAACCAGCGACATAATTTAATAAGGAGATTGTAAATGCATTATTGTCATCTGTCCAGGACGCGATAAAAAACCACGGACGCTTAACTGGCCCAATCAATGGATCTCGCCAGTCTTCATGCTGCCACAATCTTATAGAAATTCCGCTACGCGAGCAGCCCGCATTTCGCCACGATATCCCTATACTTAAAACGGATAAATGTGTGAAGAAAGACTTCGAGTACATCCATACATATGCTGTGCCACTTGCAACTACAACCGATAGCATACAAAATAGCACCTGAGGCGCTATGAAAGAAAAGTGTAAGCAAGCCTCAGCTAGTTTGTAAACCATAAAACCTAAGACCTCTTGTTATCGATACTAACAGTAAAGCTATCCAACACGCGGCGCCAATGAAACCCAAAGCAGTTTGCACTGGAACCCGTAAATGATCTCAATGCGTACGTGTCTGAGATGAATTGCTTGATTTCTAGTCCGAGATTTGGAAATGACTCTAAAGATGAAGCAAAGAAAATACCCAAGAGTGTCCATTTGACACAGCTATTCTACTTGCTACGAAAAAGATGGATCATACAAGACGAGCACATACGACTGAGGCCAGTTTGAACAGAAACTGCGTTTTTATAATAAACCGAAAACCCACACATTGGTTATTCCTTTAAGAACCCCTGTTTTAATGACAAATAAACACTGAATTAAGTCAAACTAGATACACCGCTGCTAGCCACGCACAGGGTGAACAAATTGCCTCAATTTTATAAATTTGTTTTAAGCGACGTCGAATTGTAAAAATCCATGAGAATTTTACGTTCAGATCTGAAGTATTAACAGTGGTTATTCTGCTAAGGGACTATGAGATTTAATGTTTATAAAGCAAAGCTCACCAGGAACTTAAGAAAGTGTTGTCGATCTGCCACATAACACAAACTGTTTGGTTACTTATATTTTTACCCGTCGATCTGGTTACCAATGGGGCCACAAAAATCCTACTTCTCCTGAATTTGCCGACGTGTGGTCTAATCAAAAACCGTAAATCAACTGGAATCGATGGGCCGCCTTCCGAAATTTTCAAATCAAGTAAATTAAACATTAGGAAGCATTAAAACAGAATCATTGTCCCAATACGGAGAGAGGAGTCCGTCCGGAATGAGTAAAGAATTACAGTAATGGTGTTGATCCAGAAAGAAGATGGCACGAGCACTACTGCGTAACAATGTGGAAACGGTTTGTACTGTGCTCCATAAATTCTGGTCAATGCTATTACCCTCACAAAGATTCGTAGAGTTATGGAAAAGATCAAGACTAGCTTAGAGGGTGTATCGATAAACTCACGTACTACACTACACTTCTCAGTTCCGACACCGGAAATAGAAGACCATCTATATTGCCTTTTTTATCACTCAGCGGCGTTCGATCCTATACCGCACCAGGTATTATCGACAGCAAAATATAATTGTTATTTAAATTGTGAAATAAAGAATGTATGGCACTATGCATTTATTGTAGAGCAGGTATGCAGAACAGTTAAAAAAGGCCATTTCTATTAGCTTGAACTCAAAACAATTGTAATAGCTGATACTATATATGGTCATTTTTGGGAAAACAAGGGGGCAAAGTTGGATTAAACACACATTATGCAACAAGAAACAGGAAGCGGGAAACGTACACGTTGAAATCCACACTAACGCTCGTAAAACACACTTACACACAAAAACAAACAATTACCAAATCATAAACGAATACCCTTTGTTTATTTAACAGAGATATAAGCAGTGTGCATACAAAAGCCTCAGCTGTGCATAATTTCTTTTAGTTATTTCCTTCGAAGTCGGCCTGATTTGAATTGTAGTTTTCATAATAATGTGCTTAGCTATTGCGGAAATATTCCGCCCTATATCAAATGCACTTTTTTATTTGGCTAGTTTGGACTAAATAGTTCACTGTGCACCTACGGTTTTCATACAAATATACAATGTTGGACTGTTCGATTGCAGGGAGTTTACCAGGCGTATTCAAGTAAACATATATCGATTGTGAATTAGGCATCCGAAAAGTGACTGCTTCCTTAACACTTCGAGGAAATATTTTAGATTGTACCTCCTTCAAAAGGTTTTTTGACATATACTGTGTTACGGTTGGGTACAGTTTCATTGCTTATTGTGGTACTTTATGCTTTATGTTTCCATCAACAGAATTTGCAGAGCACCAGATTTCTAATAAAGTCGTTTTGAGCACAACTTTTCCTGACATTTAAATTCTCCAGAACAGATTTCGTGTATTCAGTGGGATAAATTGCGTATCAAATTTCTCTTGTGGGAAATTCGTACAGCGCTGTGTTAATAAATGTACTGCCCAGTCCCAGTCTGCTTCCGATATATTTTCCTCTTTAGACTGCCATCTTTCTGCCTCAATAGCAATACGTCAAGGAACGACAGTGGTTTAGATTGAGTGTTATCGCGTTTACAAGCAAACTGCATGTGGTGTTCGACGTTTTTAAGATAATGAAGTATTTCTTTTATTTACACACCTCAAATTAGGATTATGATGGTGTCGTCAACATACCTAAAAAATGTATGGAAGTATTTTTGACCAAGTGTCCCACACGTAACATGTAGCCTTGAGCTAGTAGACTCCTAACAGACTGTTTACCGTTACTACACCGGCTTGAGTGAAATATTGACCACTGAATGCCAACTTAACATTTTCAATGCACATATTGAGGAGAATTTTTGAGGCTATATTGGCACTGTTAATGAAGGGTCGTCAATATCGATGATGCTTTTATCAACAACGATGCTTGTAAATATATTTTTTCAATATAAGAAATCATTTTTGTTCTTGCAACTCGACAATATTAAATTATTTATAGTCTAAATTATTACAAACAAAATTGCTTGGCATGTACATTTTTACTTGTTGTAGAATTGCTTTCAGTTCTACCACAAGTTAATGCTGTGGAGTTTTGATCAATCTCGATGAGTCTTAACGGTGGCAAGTTGCTCGTTCCAACGACTTTGTGAAGTTACTCTAATCAAGGTTGGGGTCTTGAAATCAAAAACTGACTCGTTATGTACATACATTTGTCAGTATATAAAATAACCGTTATGACTGACCGCGCAACTAATGTTCGTTTAATAATATAAATTTTCATTTCAATACCACGTTCCCATGTAATGTTGTGTCTGTTGTCTAATGACAGGTTGGGGATGGTTGGCTGGAACTTGAGGTCTAATTGCTATATAGGCTCTACCTATAGAAAAGTTTAACCAAGAATCATTAGTTAGTAAATAACTGAAAATTGTGTTTAGTGGCTCAGTGGTTATAGCACCAAGACGTGCCCGGGGTCAAGCCCTGTCCACGGCAAATTCTGGACAGTACGTGATTATTTTCCTATAAGGAGGAAACTGATTTACTGGATGAATTGCCTTTTGAACACTATAAAATGCTTATTTTATACTGACATAATGGGGTAGGTGTTTATATCAAGATCGCAACCTTGATGAAAATAACTGTTCATTTAACTGTGTTATTTCGACATACCGTACATTCTTATCGCACGTATGCACTCCGACCTTTCTTGTTAATGGCCACTTGCGCGGGCGGTCGTAACAATTCTTTAAATCAAGAGAGGATTCATATAATCATTGGTATTCATAAAAGCGACGCATGAGCTTTTATCTGGATTCGTTTATCTAATTTAATCGTTTTGTCCCCATTCTTTGGGTCCTTTTATGTTCTCCTCCTTTATAAAATTGAATCGCTTGTCTTCCGATAAAATGTTCATTTAAAACTGGACGAAATTCGACCTCTGGAAATTTCTGACGCGAAATCGTCATATAGACTCTATAGTGCTGATTTTATTCTAATCTCTGACATCTAGTTCTTACTGTTTGGCTATAGGAAAATTTTTCGCCCAAACGATAAGAATTCTTACTGTTTTCTGATAGGGTCAAACAAGTATAGATGAAAATGAACGTGTCCGGTTTTGAAATAAACCATTTTTTATTCTTCACATTGTAAAATTTTACTTTAGTGACATTGAAAAGTATTGCGAATTCAATTTTTGACTTTGAGATTTGTATTGATCTCAAAATTGAGTTCAGTGGTCCCGCCAGTAGAGTATAGATCACTAACATTATAAGTCTTAATGGCGGCAGGATGCTCGTTTCAATTACTTCATGTCGCCTTAAACAAGCCAAACCAGTGAGCACGCGCACAGGATTTCTCAGTGGTTAGAGAACCAGATTCCGAAGCAGACGTGCCCAGGTTCGAGACCTGTCCGCGGCAAACTCTGGCCAGTACATGATGAGTTCCCAATAATGACGAAACCGTTCTACTGGATGAATTACCTTTTCTACACTATACGATTCTTAGTTTATACTGATATATGTAAGTAATTAATGTGTCAGGTTTTTATATCAAGACCACAACCTTGATTATAATAAAATGCCACTTTGATGGGCGGAAATCTTTAGGTCCAACGTCAAACAGAGTCCAGTGGAGATACACGGATAATTCTGTTTAACTTGCATGGGCTCTACTGGAACACACTACGCGGTAGATCGATATCTTCGTAAATGTAGGTATTTAAGTTTAAATATTTAAACATGCCGATGGTCGCCTGCACCAAAGGCAGCCGGGCACAAACCGGAAGTAAATTTATACTACAATAGCATAAACAGAAATAATTAATTAAAATTTAATTACAGATAATCGTTAATTTACTTAAAACAGAAATAATTAATAACGCAAATTTGAATCAGATAGGTCCCCGCTTTGATTCGTAAGATGACACACTTGTATAAATGTCGACGTATTAAGTTATCAGAAAAAAAATAAACTACCAAAGAAATAAAATTAAGGCATATTGTACACTAAATGCGAACATTGTAAGAAAGTAATGCAGGTAATTAATAATAGAAAAAAATAAGCATTTTGTTTAAAAATGAATCCATGCGACATGAGCAGAAAAGGCTACCTGAGTAATAATTATGCTTTAATTATACTAATTATACCATTAAAATAAAAAAGATTGAATAGTGGAATTTTCTTTTTAAAGGCTTTTTACATTTAGCCCAGCAAAATGTATTTCCGAAATAAAAAACACATTTTAGATTAATAAAACAAAATACATTAAAAATCATGTTCATAATTTCTTGATTTTTAGCGATCAATTGTGAAGAATTCAACAGTCAAAAATAAAATGCCGAACTCTAAAGATTTCGAAAAATTTTCACAAATTTATAAAAAATTTAAATGAGGCAAATAGTCTCAAATGACTATTTTAAAAATAAGACAAATACAGTAATCAGTCCTAAAATGCAAACATTACACAACTTTGTAAAAAGAATCTGTAAAAGTATGATGCAAACAATATACATAAATACAATTTAAAACAGCTATATTTTAATCAGTCAAGTTGACACACTAAAATAGACATCAAAAGAATAAAAAAATTAATTTAAAAAATTCTTTTATGAAAGACCCGTTTTCCTGCATACCCTATTGTGCATTACGTTTCAGTGAAAATAGCTACCAAAATACTGGAATATTAATAATAAATATCATTATTATTTTTTGTAGTAGTAGTAATATTGATTTTTTTGATTTGGAAAGAAATACAAGTCGAGTTTGAATCAACACAACTATGTACCGAAATACAGTGTAAAAATATCGTCGAATTTGTTAGCCGAAGGAAATAAAAATCCAGCTAGTTGCAACACGAGTCGAGAAATATAATTCATGGAATTGCTATAGAACTGTACTTTCACCTAAAATTACACACCGAAGAACATTAGCAAGATAAAGTCAATGATAATAAAACAATGGCATGAGCATATGAAAATACTAAAAGAGATTACAAATGTTTCCAAGTATCACAAATTTATGATTTCCTAACGTTGTTGAAAATGCATAAGATAAACTACGTAAGTTAAATCGACTAGGCTTAAGGTAAGCTGTAAATCTATCATTTAGAGTATTGTTTCTAAGCAATCGAAGTACTAGAAACCGTCATTTTTAACCTACAAATAACATTGAATTTGTCTGTTGCAAAAAAACATCCGGGTGAATGCCTGTGTTGTGCCACCAATTCAAAAGAATTTAAAGCATTATTTCTATAAGAAACAGTCAGATAGGAGAAATTTTCTGAAAAACTGTTTTAGATATATTACTTTCGTAGAAAAGGTACAAAAATTGTTTACAATTAATTTCATGATATACTCAAAATTCTCCTAAACACAGAATTCCAGTTAATTCGTGTATTATTTAAATAAGGTTAATGAATTTGACAAATATACCTAACATAATTTTAAAGTCATAAAACTACCTTTCGTTACAAGAACAGAAGTGCTTTTGTGTTTGTGTGAGTAGTAAAAAAATCGAATCGGTGTTTATTTCCAGTCTGCAAGTTCTAGTTAAATAAATAAACGTTGCCACTTACAAAATTGTCAGACTTTTAATGATCTTCTTTTCCCAAGATTGTTTTGTTCCGTTTTTAACACTTCGTTTTGCGACAGGGGAGTTAGTACAACACACTCCCAAATTCTTCATGAAATTTCTTAGCATTTAAATATAAATATATATATATATATATATATATATATATATATATATATATATATAAATGTTCTAGACTTTTTGGTGTAATTGCATGGAGAATCACGGA
The DNA here is from genome assembly GCA_029291075.1 of Eudiplozoon nipponicum. NCBI lineage: Eukaryota > Metazoa > Platyhelminthes > Monogenea > Mazocraeidea > Diplozoidae > Eudiplozoon > Eudiplozoon nipponicum. The sequence continues at coordinate 68,540 of JAQBSW010001096.1, forward strand.
TTTTGAAAAGGACGATCTGGGAGTCGCTTGAGGTATCAATCATGAAATTTCAATAAGAATTTTGGGGGGAACGTTGCCATACCTCTTCAGTTGCGTAAGTAACAATCTATTAATAGCTATCATGGTTTGCTTCACAGCCTATATTTAGTTACACTGTTCAAGCCTGCATGTCCGTGTTTATCATAATCTCCCATGCAGAATGATTTCACGTGCCCTCAAGGTTATAGTAGGCCTTCAAAACCACTGCCAGATGTTGACACGCACTTACGATGTTTGAACTCCATTCATGACTGAAATCGGTATAATCTAAGGTTCGAAAATGAGGATCCATATATTTAGTATATTTTTCAGTTACAAAACGTAAAAAAGATTTTTATATGAAGCCAGATCTCAAGTCGACTTAAAAATCTGGATTTTGTATAGAAATATTAGAAATGCTAAAGAATCTATTTAATAAACTGGAGGAAAAACATACGACACATATACGCACAAACTCGAACACAAAAACATAATTTAAACATATTTCAATTGATATATTGATTTTTTGTTAGCTGAGAATTAATGTTACTAAAACTGACAGCTTTAACAATGTGCAGTTCCATATAATTTGTTGCATTGAAAAACACCTCTAAATCTGCCTGATTTAAAGTGTGATATTTGTGAACGATATGAGCGGGAACTGCGGAAGTGTTGCCTCCTGTTTCTGCTGTGTTAATCCTAAAGCTCTTGAATCCACATTTCTAGCAGTCTATCCATTTAATTTAAACAGTGTTCCAAGAAACTTTTGTATGTGTAAACAAATAAAATACTGAGCTGCTCGAGTTCGCACATACGTTTAGCAGGCGCTTTTATGTAGAAAAGGTTTTGTAATACGTATTCTACGTCATATTTCATTTTACAACAAAACGCCTGCAAAACATAAACGTAAATAATATGCTGTCTCCACTAGATTAGTACAATATCGTTTATTTATACACACGCAAAAGCTGCTCAACGCGCTGTGTGGATCAAACTAGTCGATTACCAAAGTGAATATTTGACTAAGTACGGCTGAAAACGAGGAAAGCACTTCCATAATATAACAAATATTGTTAAATAAATAAAACTTTAATCCAGGCGGATTTCAAGATGTTTTTCAAAACAAGAATTTAAATTAGGATGTGTACACCAGAAGCGGGAAATTGCAATAATTCATCTTTGCTGCAAGAAATACATATTTTTTTACTTGAACTGAATAAAACCTGATGAATTATGCTCAGGTGTCTGACCCTGCATTTGTTATTTGCATTTTTGCTACCGATTTTTTGTTCTATAATACATGCGTTTAATACAAATTAACCCCTTTTGCTTCTAATATTTTTGTGCATAAACTGATATTTCATTCTAGTTGAGAACACATGACAAGAATGGCTTTTGAAACAATACCGCACAAAAGTGCATCTATAATATGGTTTTTCTCCAATATAAAATTTGTTCCTCCATTTAAATTAAGAATAAGGTTTATATTCTAGTGGAGCTAATGATTCTACAATCCGGTCCAACCAAAACCAAAAAATGAAATTTAAATATATTTATACAGTTTCAAAATCATTCGCATTAGTAAGGATAGACAAGTCATGCAAATCTTTATCGTAGTTACAGATCTATTTTTAAGAAATTAAGTAGTGCTGAAACGAGATTCCAAAGAGATGTTAGCCTTAGACTTCAGAGAATAGCTAATGTTGTTTGTACATAAAAATTACATGTCTTTAATTCATCCATACTTTGGCAGAAGCAAAACGACAAAGTAAAAGTATACGTTAAACATTTGACAAGTTAAGAAACGATCCAAGAAAAGCAATAGGTAATTGGCGTCTCTCTCTCTCTTTCTCACTCAGCGGTTTCCTAGTCCAAAACATAACAGCGTCTGAAATAAACCAGAACATAAACTATTGCTGCAAGTCAATCCGCAGAAGGCATCACTTTGAGAAACTGGAAAGCTTCCTTTTCTAATCGTTCTCTAAAGAAAAAAGAAAAAAATTAGCGAGGCACAGGATAGATACAAAGTTAAAGATAAATTTAAATCGCATAATATTTAATCACGAAACAAATATGCACAAGATTATACCTTCCGTTCACACTGTCTTTAGTTTATCTTTCTGGTCATATTTGAACTAACTTGTCACTAGGTGAGCAACACTTGACACATAATTGCATATATATAAGGTCTTAGCAACAAACACTATCTAGTTGTTATATATTTAATTGAATTGTATCATGGTCACCGCGAAAAGTGGTAATTGATATTGGCCAAGGCCAGAGTGTATGGATTTTTCTGAAGTAACAAGTGCTAAGAAGTAATTTTAATTATCACTTATGGCGAAATATAGCATAACTTAAAATCCATTGAGTTGGTACCGTGTACTGACTCGGAAACTATAGTGTTGGTACCATGTATCGAGACGGCAACCATGGTGTTGGTATCAGTTACCGACTCAACAACTATATTGTTGGTATTCTTTACAGACTCGGTATATAATAAAACCGGCTCCAACTGATGAATCGCCAGCAAGCACGAACGAATGTGCACAAAAGATTACACCTTCCGTCCAAGCTGTATTTGTTTTATCCTTCTGGTTATATTTTAATCAATTTGTTACTAGGTATGAAACACCCAATACGCAATTGCATATTTATTAGTTCTCCACAAACAGTATCTAAATCCCTAAATCTCATTTGAATTTATCAAAAAGCCAATATGACTTCATAATTTGTGCTGAATCGCAATGTTTTCTGTATGCCTCTACTTTGACTGCCAAGTACAGCGGTATTATATCGGTCAGATGGCAATTCGTAAACTCAAGTCTACGAGACCGAAGTAAACATCAATTCCATTGTATTTAACAAGTTATTAACACATATTGACGTGTTTCGATCTTATTTAGTGATCATCAGAGCACAACGTCAAACTGGCCATATATATGCACTGAGGTCATACATTTCTTGAATGGTTGCGCAGTACGAGCTTCAAATGTTGAATCTCCGCGATTTGCGTTCGCGGGTTGTCGCTTTGTAGTATCAGTTTCGCAGAGATCCGATTGATCCCCAATTCCAAATACGCATCGAGTTTGTTTTTGTTTTGGCTGGGTCGGATTCGTCCATTTCTTCCGAAGGTATTAACATCGTTCAAACTAACCACTGGAAATGAGGTACGATATAATCTTTGTTGACTGACTACGTTTCGATATTGCATTTCCCATATCATCAACAGGCTTCTAATCACACACTGTTATCGTGAGCAATGTTATGTGTGTGTGTGTGTGTGTGTGTGGTTAGAGGTTTGATGATGATATTGGAAATGCATACTTGGTAATCGGGATCAATCGGATCTGTGCGAAACATAGTGCAAAACGCCAGCCCGAGAACGCAAATCGCAGAGATTCAATATGTGCACTGAGGTTTGAGCGTCGCTAATCAGTTTGCCGTTGTGCTTTAATGATTATCAAAGGTCGAAACATGTCAGGACGTGTTATTGACGGTAGTTGTGTGATTGGTTAAATACCATGGCACTGATATTTATACTAAGCTCCCAAACATGATTTTAAAAGTTGACCGACGGTCATTTTTCTATGTTGTCCAAATGGCTAGATACAAAGTTATTGGTATTTATTTCAAGCTAACAAATATTATTAAATGAATTTTTGTCACCATCATCGTAGTCAATGATTGTTTATTTGTATAACTTCTATATATGGCGAAAGCTGCTTAACTTCATACTGGATACTGTATAGAAATTTTACAGCCGACATTTCAAGTCAGGTACAATGTATGTGGCTACTAGAGATGATAGACACAAACATGATTTTCCACGAATATTACGTAAATTTTCGTTTGATACTCAATAGTCAGTTTACCGTCGTGATTTTGTTATGATCACTGAGAGTTTAAATATGTCAGCACGTGTGACTGACGGTATTTATTCTTTGTTGTGCGACTGGTTAAATAAAATGGGACTTGTGTTTATATCAAGCTGAGAAACTTGATTTGAAGATAAGTACAGACTCAGTTCGTTTAAGAGTATTGAAACGAGGTAATCATTGTTGTTGTCGATTGAAAACCTTGTGTGAGACTGCATCGAATCACGCTTAGTATATAACTGAAAATTGTGTTTAGTGTTGTAAACGACATGGTGGCTCAGTGGTTAGAACACCAGATTCCGAAGCAAACGTGCCCAGATTCGAGCCCTGTCCGCTGCAAATTCTGGCTAGTACGTGATGAGTTCCAAAAATGACGAAACTGATCTACTGGATAAATTGCCTTTTCTACACTATACAATTCTTAGTTTATACTAACAAAATGTAAGTACGTAATGGTTCAGGTGATTATATCAAGTTCGTAACCTTGATTATAATAACTATGAATTTCGGCTATGTTTATAACACGATATATTAAATGTTGCCAGACAACGGAATTGTCTACGTTGCTCTGTTTTGAAGTTGACTTGGCATAGGCTGGGTTAGTAGAGGTATGGACGACCTCGTTTCTGTGTGCTACCATGCAAATCTCTCTATCAAGCCTAGATCAATTCCGTCTTAAATCATTATTTAAAAAATTTTTTTGCTACACTTTAGTAAGGCGCTAGTTTTAAATGCTGTTGCATTGCAATTTGTGATGTTGATGCTATACAAATGCGTTTGATCAATAAATGTGTGGAAAATATACGATGCAATCTCGTAAGCGTGTGTAGTAAAGAAAAATTAGAGTACAGTTCACAAAGTCATTAGAAGTTCGACATAACAAGTATGTGAATTGTACATCATATTGAACGACGCTATGAAGAATTCCAAATTTGGAAGCGAATGGCGTGCCCCAGGAAATCGTACCTGAAAATGTAGTATGAAATCTGCCGGTAGCATCGAGATACGTCTTTGGTACATAATTTGAAGTTTTGCATTCAGTTTGGCTGCATAGTTAACGCTCAACACTAAGCAGTGGCGGAATGAGAGCAAGCAGATCAACACGAAAGACAAATCTCGAATGCTTTAAACAACTATGGCTACTTTCGATTAAAAATAAGATACTCAATGAATAATGTATTACTAGAAACCAATCTAAAAGATTGAAATCTAATTATGAATCCCCCATCCAAACTAATAACGAGTGATCAAATACCTATTCAGGCGAAGTGAATCAGCATTCCTCTAATGGTGATATTTTTTATGTTGCTTAATTTTCATTAAAAAACTGCAAACGAATGCAACTACCTGTGATCAGGATGAGCAATCCTTATGAGGGCGTGAGCACGTTGTCTCAAATTTTTGCCAAAAAGAAACGCAATTCCATACTCTGTTACAACATAATGTACAAGACCTCGTGATGTCACCACACCGGCGCCCGGTTTCAACGAGGTGACAATTTTTGATTCGCCACGTTTCGTCGTGCTCGGTAAGGCAATGATTGGTAAACCGAGTGAGTCCAACGCAATGCTCGCACCCCGAATATAATCGACTTGTCCACCAAACCCTTCAAAGAATAAATAAAGAAATAAGGCTGATTAGCAATAACGCAAGCTAAAGCGAAAATAATGTTCAGATTTACTTCACATGTAAAATATCACACAATGTATGGGGTTAAACATCGATATTAAGAAAAATAACATACTAAATATAATTATTCCTACATTAAATTTATTGTCAGTTATCATAAACAGGTATACATCAACATTACAAAAACATTTGAATACTGTTTGTTGCAGAAAAGTAATATATATGCAAGTATGTATTAGGTGTTGCGAACCTAGTAACAAATTAGTTCAGTTGTAACCAGAATGATAAACCAAAGACAGCATGAACAGAAAGTATAATCTCATGCAAATTCGTTTCGTGCTTACTGGCGACTCATGGCGACCACATGCAAGAAATTTATAAATAGGAACACGTTTTATATAAAACTGGATGCTCAGAACTTTTTAGTGATTTAACACATATATCGCAAGTATTTACCTTCGCCAGGCAAGTTACATAGTAGGCCTTGCCGCGATTTTCCATTTCATGGGAAATTTGAAGAAAAATTCATGAGAAGAAAATTAACTTAGGTGATAAAAGCCAAAGTTTCAAATATAAAATTGAACATCATCCTTAATGACCATCAGATTCCACTGTCAGTCAAATCGTTCATCGTCTACATATTTGAATGTAGTTGCAGCAATAGCTACACAGAAAGGACAAAGAACATTTGCCCAAACGTATTACTGAACATTTAACTCGGAGGCTCACTTGCCAGGGTCTGGTATAAGTGAATAAGTCGGCCACAAGCAGATCCAACGTATTGTACATTATATATATATATATATATATATATATATATATATATATATATATATTGGGGGAGAAAATTGAAAGTTCATGTTTGTAACTTCCTACAAATTGTGCAGACTTATTACCAAGCGTAATGTTTGTGGCATTGAGTTTTCAATTCATGCACATTCGTTTCGTGCTTACTGGCGACTCATATCAGTAGGAGCCGGTATTGCGCCCTTTAACCACTATATATTTAAGTGAAGAATGCGGAATAATAGGTCGGTACAATCTCCTAGACGAATGTGTAATCCTGCAATAGTGAAGCTAACATAATATAAAGTCTACGACAATGCGACATCAACGCTAACTCACACTATATAATATATATACCGAGTCTGTAAAGGACACCAACACTATGGCTATTCTGCTAGTTACCGATACCAACATTGTAGTACCGGAAAAGGTACATGGTACTAACACTATGAGTCGCCGAGTCGGTACATGGTACCAACCTGATGGATATCAATTTATGCTATAGTTCACCGAAATTGAGAATTACAACTATTTCTGAACACCTGTAACTCCAGTAAATCCATACACGATGATGCGCGATTGTATGAAAATTACGTTAAAGCATAAAAGAAAAGTCATTACATCCTACTCAAATCAGTAATTTGCTGCGACCTGGTCAATTTCATATGCGGTGCACTTGCCTGCAACGATTTGATGAGACGCATTTTCTTCTGCTACTTTGACACTCCATATGTAGTTCAACCCATTTACGCAATAATTAACTTCTTCAAATCACTACTACTACTGCCCCGTCGTAAAGTCCATCCCCTCCTCAACGTGGTACGACGGTGTCAACCATGTCTCGATGGCCGATCGTACATGGGCTAACGGGGCTATGGCGGTGGTGTCACCAGGGCGTGGTGGATTTCCGACCGGCAATCGGATTTCCTATAAAATACCACATGAGCCCGACGATGGCACCATGACTCGGCGTGTGTTCCCCGCCACAAAAGGGTTCAACAGCCACATGATTACATGGACACCTGGACAGTACCCCGTACTTCCGAATGGCGAATGAGCTCTCAACAGCCACCGGCAACCATGCAACTTACTGCTGCCTTGCAGACTGCGCTTGGATGTGCAAAGGCTAGAGGTGCGTCCTCGATCAAAAAGCCGAGTGGTGAGGGGACACCACTTGTACCAAATTCCCAAGAAACTCCATGAAATGATATCAATGGAGCCGGCTTATCCTCCAAAAGGAGTCAGCCGCAGTAAAGTAAAGTAAAGTAAGTACTACTACCACCACTACCAACACTACCACCACCAACACTACTACTACTACTACCACTAATAATGCTATTAATATTACTACTATTACTACCACTACCACTACTACAACTACTACCACTATTACTACTACAAATACTACTACCACAACTACTATTACTATTAACACTACTACTACTACTGCTACTACTACTTATCATACCACTACTACTACTACTATTAACAATGCAAATAAATGCATGAAGGCTTAGAATGCTTTATTAAAGTATGTAATGCTGCTTGTATGAATGTGATTTTATTTTCTTTTACAAATACGTAGGCAATTGAATACTTTAAGTTAATTTTCCATTGTTGTCGTCTATGGTAAACGCGGTTATATAAATTTTATAATGACGCTTCGATTCCTCTTTTACGGAATGGCCTTCAACTTCGCTTTAACTCACAGCACAGTTTCAACACAAAAGAAAGGAAATTTTGTTGAATTTTTGCTGATGATGATACAGGAAAACAGAATTTAGATTTTCTTAGAATAATTCTAAAACCGTGTTTAACTGAATTATATATTATTATTATGGATATATTAAATCGTGCTCCCAGGGTATATGTGTACTCCGCGATGTGCAGAGAAAAAGTTGACCAGCGTGTATCGCACCTTTCATTTTCGCCATTGACATTGGCGGATAGCAACGAAAAATACTTTGCTAGTGAATCATTTGTTTATTGCAGATAACTGAGGAAAATGAACATGTGATTAACACACTGCGCAAAAGAGTAAAAAACATAACTTACCATGTTGATGAACTGGGTGATATAAAAAATCTGGTTTGGTTGTTTGATTGATAATAGCTTGCAAACTGCGTTTTGTGAAGAACGCATAATTGATTTTATTGCTGATTTTGTGAAGGGTGCTTATCCTTTGTCCTAAACGCGTCGTTAAAGGTCTTTGATATTGTTGATGAATTGCTCATTCATTAGACTACATAGAAATGTTGCCTTATGCGCGACGGGATTTATAAAAATTAGGCAACTGACCATCACCACGCAAACACACGTGCCTTAGTGTGTTAAAAGTGATACGCACATTGATATTTAGAGCATTCATTTTCGTGAAGCACTTTAATTATTGATGCCAAAAAACCATGAAAGTTACGTTTCCTGAGGTGGGCGATGTCGTTCGTTCATCTCAGTCAAAACAACAGAATTCCTTAATGTAAACTTCATTGAGAACTATAATACATACGTTTACATGCTAAGAATGACTTACCTAGTAATAGGGTAGTTCAAATAGGACCAAAAGGAAATGCCAGTTATCATTAAAAGTATGTGTAATCTGACATACACATGCGTTTCGTACTTAAAGGTGACTTATCAGTATAAGCATCACTATTCTATAAACTCAATAAAATCTACACAATTATTCTTTAGTGTTGCCCAATCAGCACGAACTCTATCCGCCACTCTTTATAGCCCCCGAACTCATGCACAACGAGTATACTAATGTTTCTCACTAAGAATGACTTTGTATGAAATTGACTCTAGTACGAATATGAATGGCAGATCTTACTGTTCAAATGTCCTATATTTTTCACGCTTAGTTTGAGAAACCCATCCATTCTAATGTGAATTAGCATGTTACCAAGTACGCCATGTTAGTTCTTCACAACCAAAAATACAAAAAAATTTATTTGTCTATGAATGATGTCATAATAAACACCAAATCCTAGTAACTGGTATCGATTGAATGTAAAGTACTAGGTTTTGCAGGAGAAACGATATTCAGAATAATTATTCTCGATTTCAGTGGAACCCTGGCGTTGGTACGCTGTACAGGTTTGGTAAATTTCTTATATTGGCAGATGGCTTCGAGGTCGTTTTGCTAGACTTTATATAAGATTGACATAACTACAGCGTCCAAATTGGTTAACTGAGAAAAAACGGAACTATAGAAAGATGGGCTCAAGCTGGCGAAAGCTGTGAACATAGCAACAGGCTCTCCTATCTTGACCTTAGCGATCAACGGTATTTTGCCAAAAGGCGTAGCGATGTAAGCTATACCGGTGATATGGTAACCTGTATTCGTACTCAGATCAATCAAATTCTGGTAAGCAAATGCTGACTGCCTTCTAACCCGGACTCAATAACGTAAGCAAAAACTCAAAAACAATCATGCAAGCTTTAAGTAAATAGCGCTGTATCAAAAAATACAAAGAAAAATAGGTAAAGACGATTATTTTTAAATAAAAAATTGCTGCTAAGTCATTCTAAACTGTATTTCAACTATAATTAATGTGTTGTTTTCGCCAAGCAAGCCTTTTTCCAAGTGATACACGAAAATATTTCTTTAAAACAAGATCGATATGTCACTATAAAGCTAGTAATTGAACTTCTACTGTGTCACATTATAATGTTTCGTATCAATTGACTAAAACATTGGACTGAACGAGTGACACACTGACCGAATGCGTGATACTTTTATTAGCAACATTTGATAATAATCCTAACCATGCTCTGAAAGACCAGCAAAATATTGTGGCAACAAACACAGAGAAAACAATAGAACTAAATCTGCCTTTAAAAGTAGACTTCCAACCTATTAAATTTATGCCTCCGTCCAATTTGACCTCCAAATATCAACGTGATATCACGCGGATTTTTAAACCCTTGAAGGACACATTTCGGTACCTAACAAGTCTAGGAAAGAATAATCTTTTTCTCAACGAAGTTTGTCCAATGTCACAAAAGTCTATTGCATGCAATCCATTGCATTATACAGTTGTTCACCGGAATTAGCGAGCCACCTTTATTAATTGTATAAACGATTAAACCGTTTTTTATTCTTTGCCACACAAGATGTTGTAACGATCTATGAGAATATCAAGTTTAGTTGCGTTCGAATCTTATCATATGTCACGGGGCTCAAAATCTGATTTAATTGTTAGTTTTACGAAATTTAAATCTAATCTATTAAAGATAATGCCACAGAATCGCCCATCGTGCTTCAACTCTGCGGTTTTACGATGGAGATTTAGAAGTGGACACGATTACTTACCTTGATAGTCGAATTAAAACTTCAGACAATATGAGGCACCAGGTGAAAATGAGAATCGCGACAGCCAGAACAGCCTTGTGCCATCCCCATCATAATAAAAGGAGAATCATATTTTGCATAAAAGGTCGTGCAAACAGTGCATATGTACGTGCAGTGCTGGTATACGTCAGTTAGATTTTGTGGAAGAAGCGAAGATCATATAGCTTAATGGCAAAGAGAAATCACATACATACTTTTGAGTCTAAGTTCTTATTGCTAGAAAAGAAAAAAATATCCCCTTAACTGCGCAGGCACAGTGAAGCTTTCGGCCCGTAGTAATAGACATTTCTGGCATGACAACTGGCGAGCATTAATTTTTAAACTAAATAATGGTCGCATGAACCCTACCGGGTGAAATGGGAAACAACGATCATACAGTTTCATATGAAGCCCCAAGTTCGGTTTAACTGCGCGATAACATTTGTAGTAAATTGTTGGTGACGTAATAAAAAACGTGTCTGACGAGAACATAGTTTCGGCTGCTGAAGGAAACTGGTCACTGGCGCCTAAGCAGATAGTGCTCGTCAGCCTTTGTTGGCAGATTATCTAAGAATAGGAAATTATGAATAATTTATCCCATTTTAATAAGCGACATAGCTTTCTTTTACAGCAAACATATGATCAATCAATGATTATACAATTGTAGAATTTGCACAACCATGAATACTATGAACACCTAGGGATCCATACTCGATCGGCAGATACGCAGATTTGCCTTATCTGCTGAGACGTGCAGGGTGGATAACCGAAATTGGGATACCACATATATCTTCCTATCAGAATCTACCTATTTCTTTCACTCTACTTCTCCCATAAATCTGAAATAACGCTCATGTTGATGCGCTGAAAATTTTGAAAGTCGATCAAATCTATACGACCAATGTCATGTTGTGAAATATCGCGGATAGCTCGGGTAAACTACCGGTTATATAAACGTAGGTTAGGTTTCCAAGTCAGCGCGGCTAAGGTACCATCAGTGGAACAAATTAGGCGACAAGAAGCTCCAGCATGTCGGGTCAATTAAAAGTTTATATATTTAGCATATCCGAATCTAGAATGCAGGATATCATGATTATTACAGAACTGGTCACATCATTCATATACACGCGTTAATAGCTTCGAACCAATGGTATTGCCCTTAGCTCACGAGATAAAGATTGCTTGAATGAATGAATTTGTGTAAACAGATTACTTTGGGCGGTACGCATAAACCGTTCACTAGAACAGTACAATAAACCTTAAATAACGTTGCCATTTCGTTTTATCTGCATATGCTTCAAACGAATGCAGCACACACGACATCAGGAGTGCTTTCTACTCCGATATAAGTTCTCTAATATGTAGAGCAAGAAAACCAAATGTAGTCCTTGTTATAGTTCACATGAATACTCCATTTTATTTTTTAATCAACAGGGAATTCCATTTAAGTGACAAACATTCGCTAAACCCCAATACAAAGCGAATGTCAATCGTTTTTAAATACGGACTATGCACTTGTTCATTGTATATTTGTATGGAAAGCTAAATAAGATAAGCGAACTCAAACAGCTCACTTTCGAAAAACAATATTAATATTTCCTAAAACCAATGTAAACTGGCCTTTAAGATAATAAATCGAATTTGCTCCGCAAGAAGATATGATCCGCTATTTGCAATGCTGTTACTGTTTGTTACATTGCAGGCTGCCGTAGAATTAAGCATAGGGTCTCTCAAAGTCTGCGTAGATCTGCGACAAAAACCAAAAATTCCTGTTGGTTCGGCTAATAAAAATTACTTGTAGAGCCATTATTCGCTTAATTAGGCACAGTCTGAAACATGATCGTGAATCCATTTGGATCAGAAAGGTTGAAGATATGGATGAAGCGTTTCATCAGATAACAGACGACGTTTGCTCCAATTTATTTGCACAAAGGGTGCGAGAAAATAGAAAGTGTGTGGAATAATTAATGATTGCAACAAACATATAATAGCCGGTTAATTATGTCTTCTTGATAAGTGCTCTGAAAACTTAAACGGTAACTTGTAATTAGCACCTGCATCAGTCTCGATCCTCGAAACAATTTATGTATCAATAATATGGAACGCTAATCTCAAACATCCATCAGAGTTAGAAATACGGCAGACAGCAATCCTCAACGATCTGCCCCTGAACTTACTTAAGGATAGTGGTGTTATAATTTTAATGGCATTGCCAAATCTTTTACGTACTATATATGGCATGATGAGACAGCTGGTTGCTATGAGCCAGTCAACCACTACTCCTATATTCGAAAATGGCAATTGTAATTCGTGTGATAACCGAAGTTGTATAAGATTGACAGCAGTCGTATCTAGATTGTTTGTTTCAATTATGTTAAGACGATTTTGAAACGCAAACGAGTCCACTATTAAACTTTACACTATAAAAGTGATTTTTTTTAAAAGGCTAACATATTTGGCCTCTGGCCTCGATTGGCGTACGGACATCCCAGTGATAGCCATTGATTTCGACATAAAACCAGGACAAAGTCTCACGGAAGACGAATCTGTACGAATAGGCACTCGGGTGAAAAGTATCTGTGACAACAGCACCGGATTCTTGAGTATTACGGCAGCTACTCTTAAAGCGGACAACTCTAACACAGATGTATTCAAGGCGACCTGATTACAAGATAAATGGTTAGACAGAGTCAGAGGTCGAAATAGAGGATAGCCTAAATTAATTTGTGATACTACAGTTAAACAACAGGAATCGATTATGTATAACATAAAATTATTTATTTTTATTTTTTTTGATGGGAGAAGCTCCTAATTATTTGTAAAGAGTAAATAACCATTGTCACAAAATGTAATATGCAGTTTGAGTCTTCCTTGGATGAGGAGCAGGATAAGGTGCAGAAATGAGCCATACAATGGCCGAATTTTCCAATAATAAGACTTGTCTAGATGACACAGTTATATGGAACAGTAAGGGAATCCACAAATAGGGAGACACCCCACTTTGACAGACACTAAATATCCATGCATTGAATACGATTACAATTGTGTACTAAGCTTTTATGAAAGTCTATAATTCATCTTCACTTCCCGTAACTGAAATTGATAATTAGCGTTTCCAACCTTAAAAACGCTAATAACAAGCAGGCCTCGGCTCCTAGACGCGAAACGTATGTGCACATAAGATTATGTCTTTCATTCATGCTGACTGGTATATTCGTCGGGTTGTATTTGTTACCAGGTACTTAATACTTAGTGCATAATTGCATACGTATTAGTTATCGGCAACACAGAATATAAAATTATTATATTCTTTCAAGGTTTGCAGAAATTTTAGCCTTGCAAATGATGCAAATCTCTACAAAATCCAGCATTTAATTCAAGATCGAGCGAGTAAACTATATTATAAGTCTTCCTTTAAGCCGCAGAAACTTACGCGGTGAACGACTTTAGCATCCAGTGCCTGGTCAGCTTAGCTAATCTCTGTATTCGGTCGGTTTGGTTTAGATAATTTTCAGCTGAGCGTAATGCAGGATCCAAATTTACGATTCAGTCATTTCCGTTCGGTTGTTTCATGATGTACCATAACTATGAGACTTTCTTGTGAAGGCTAATCACAATTCCTACACCCCAGGCCACTGAAGAAATTTGATAGATGGATGGATTCGCAGCAAATGTAAATCAGCTATTTCTTTGTAGAACATTAATATTTTTTATATCGGTCATATGATCATGTGGCACCGTATCCATACTAATCAAGAGATGCTAAAATTAGAAAAATCTGAGTCAAGTACCAAACAGATTCCCATGTAGAGACCTTATTAATTGTGCGTTAATCAAATATAAATTTATAAGACTCACTGTGCGGGAGACCTACATTCCGTTTGTGTATTGTTAAATATATATATAAAGCAGGTCCGCAACGTACAGACCAGAAACTAGAATATGGTTGTCGATGGAAGATGCGAACGAATACCATAGGTTTGAAGAACCAAAGCTTCTTAAACTCGAAAACACTTAAGAGTGGTAGCCAACTTTAGAGTCCATCTCATGGGATGAAAATTGTCGGTTTCGTGCCAAATATAAATACAGAAGTAAAAAAATACGATTTTAAGTCATAATTACTAACATTGAAAAATTACTAGATTTATAAAGCGAACACTTACCAGAATAAATTCTGTTTCCAATGGAGTCTGAGACGACTTGGCCAGTTATATCAATTTCAATGCATGAATTTATCGCTGTTGGTTTGGGGTTTTGCTTAATTATACGTGCATCATTCACCCAAGCGATATTTCGCATTTCTATAAACAAAGTTAAAAACTCTGTTAGAGTGAAACCGGAAAGCTTGCTGTGCATATCGTCAGTATTAAGATGATATATAGCACAAAAATAAGGTTAATAAATAAAAAGTTACTGGTATTGCACAAAACTCCTGCTCTCATCATTGAAACAACGGAAAACAACAAGAAAATTGAAGAAATTTATGAAAATACGAAGAAGCGGTTCCAAACATAAGTAGCTATACCATAATCACGCATCTATACATGCATGCATACATACTTATACGAATAAATAAATGCATGAATGTATACGTAGTCATACATACATGCATACATACATACATACACACATACATACATACATACATACATACATACATACATACATACACATACATACATACATACATACATACATACATAAATACATAAAACGTAAATTCATACAGTGAGCTGAACCACTCGCAAATAAGATTTAACATGATTCGTATGATCATATGTAGTTATAATAGATTTTTACTCAAGGACTAGCTACGAATGGCCGCCAGTCTACTGCGTGGTAGTAAATTTTAAACGCTTTAATACGCAGGGCATGGTACGAATTAATTATGCGAACTTTATGCAAACACCGAACTCAGTATTCTTTTAGTAGTTCAGATAAGTATTCCGAACAATTTAACAATATTTGATTGTGCAGCCGATATTTCCAGTCAAGTTCAATGTATGCGAGACTGCTAGAGGTGAGAGCCGCATATCTAAATTTGATTTCCATACATATTCAATGCGGTTTGATCCTCGATAGTCAGTTTGCCGTCGTACTCTGATGATGAGCATGGAAGGTCGAAACGCGTCTGCGCGTTGCGGCTGGCGGTAGTTTTGTTATGTTGTTCGACGACTGGTTAAATACAATGGGATCAGTGTTAACTTCAAGCTCGCAAACTTGATTTAAAGAAGTATTCCGAACGTTCAAAAACTGTATCTCACTATTAGTCTGCCACTTTTGCACTTATTCCATCATTACTACCATAATACAACATGTTAGTTTTGAATTTAATCTAGCACAAGGATTGACATGAGATAGGACAGCTGTGTCACAATGATACCGACGAGGCGGATACTACTATTACAAGAACGAAGATCAAAGGCTAGTCGATTGTCAAGCAGAAAGGCATACACACGTGCATCCACACATACACATACACACAAATACATACATGAAAGCAGAAATTTTCTTCAAAAATACAACAGCTTTTGATAAATAATGCTTCATTGCCTTATAACCATAATAAAAAATAAACAAAACTAATAATGAAAGCAAGTTTGCAAGGTAAAATAGCAGAAAATAATATACATAAATTATCAACGGAGAGTGATCAATGAAGGAGAGTATCTAGTTCAAGTGGAGGTACTTTTCTAGGAAATGCAGAGAAATAAGGCAAACGAGGTCTCTAAACAAACCAGCATGGCCAGGTCAGCTTTAAGTTTAAGCGACATCAGGAAAGCAGCTTACTCCCGGTTTTCGTAAACACGACAAAACCTCCAAATAAAATATGTCTACGGATGACCACGTTTATTCATTGTTGGTAGCCAATACGGCTATGCTTCACGAATAACGGTCGACAAATGCGTGCATCTAAAGTAGACAGCTCCAAAGAACCAAGTAGCACAAGCTTATGTAACAAAACTGCAATTATAGATGTACAGTACTCACAACCTTTAAGGCAAAGTAAAACACACGTATCTCTCTATAAATGGAGAATGTTTGAGTACGCAAATCTAACTATCGAGATTATCATATTCAGCACATAACTCCGATTGCCTAAGTTTTTGTTACAGCGACCAAGATATGAAAACCTATCAAGATCTGCAACCTGAAGCCGCAGAGTTGAAATAAGTGATAGATGATACTGTAGAAGTGTCTTGGATGTAGATGGTGCGAAGTCCATACTGAAAGATGGAGCTATTACAGATCATCCATTAAAGGTGGCCTGGGCTGAATCTCGGTTTTTTAATAATCATGCAATATCGTACGCATATTCAAGATCGACTTATCCATCATTTCGGAGAACTTTGATTTTGCGTTTTGAACGTATGGAGGAGTGCAATTCTTAGCAGAACCCATTAAAATGTTTTACATGTGGAAAGTAAACAACTTGGACGATCACCACTGCTGGTAGTAGACGTGTGTTTTGATACATTGTAGGCATTAACGCAACCACAAGTGTTTGTGCAGATAGCGCGTATAAAATGTATAAATTTGTTAGCATACTATTCGACAGAATATCGAAAAATACAAAGCGATCGACTGAGTTAGATGCACCCTTGAAGTATGGAAAGACGACCATTGTGGGACGGTGATATAAATTTTGCTGTTGACGAATATGCTTGAAGGTAAAAATATGATACATACAACCTCGTTCTGAACGGAATCAGGCTCGTTATTTTCCAAAATGTGATTCACGCGAAGCGCTAAGAAGCGATAAGATAATTGAATCAAATAGCTTAGATACGACTAGAGTCAATCTCATACCACGACTATTATCACATGAATTATACTTGCCTTGTTTGAAGGTAGAAATGATGGTTGACTCACTCCAAACGAGCGGCACGGTCCCCTTATTCCATACAGAACGAAAAGGTTTAGTTAAAGTCAAATTATATTGTCACTATCCTTAATCAAGTTTCGAAGCAAACAATCGATATCTGTAGCTATACCACGTTTAACAGTATTACAGTCCGTACGTCTAACTTTGAAGATTGTGCGAGATTAACATTCCACATTGTTGATACAAGCATACTTTCAGGAAACGGAACTGACGCAGGTACCAAGAAATTTTATCTCTAAACTATTCAACTCACCCATAAAAACGCATTATTTATTGGATATCTGATGGCCATTGCTCTCATTTATACTTTCAATCAACATTTGGACTGCGAATAATTGGGTGTCTTACAACTCTGCATATAGTATCATAAGCCGAACTAGCTGGTTTTGGCGCCTAGTTTCGAGAATCACCGTAAATTTTACAATTTCCATTTATCATTTCTAAGAGAGCCTACAACGTCATACGCAGTAAATGGTGCGAGTCGAAATACATGTACCAAACCGAGCGACAATTCTGGATGCAACCACGTAATTTATAACTAACGGATACGTAACCTATTTAAGTCAACCATGAGCTAAGGACAATACCAACGCCCCATTTATCGGCTTTAGAAATTCCATGGCACCAGAGGTTGGGAGCCAATAAAGCGTAGATAAGGGTAGAACAGCCAGATCTGTAATGCTCAAAGGATCGTGTATTCTAGTTTCAGATATGCAACACATATCGATTTCTCATCTATCTAACGTACTTGAGGGCTTCTTATGGTCCAGTTTGTTTTAATGTTCGCACATAAAATGCGAAGACGCTAAAACTTAATCTAGGCATGATGAGTTGTAGTTTACCTGAACTATTTTCGATATTTGACAAGCAGATATTGAGCTCAGCGTATGATCAACATCTACCATACTCATAGCATCAAAAAAGAATAGAGAAAATAGACAGAATCAGATATAATGTTGTCTGTTGTAAGCTGATATCGCTGATCCACCATGCACATCTCAGCAAATAAGGTGACCCATGTTATCCTGAGCGACATCCGTTGCTGCATAGACTCCTTATTAATCGCATTGTTCATGATTATATGTGGGCTGTAACAGAACACCAGGTGGCCTATTTCTAGAGGGGATGGTTTGTATTCAGTTTTTCTTCTCTTAGATTATATTCCAATCAAAGACGATGAGCACTATCTATCCAGATGGCAGTGGCGCTTCCTCAAGCGTTTGGAACACTTTCTCTCATTCCGTCACTTATCGTGACCATGCACAGCCATACAAAATCCAAAAGTGACTGTTTCACTGCCATATAATTACAAGAAGAAAAACAAAAAATATAAATAACGACAAAAATAATAATGTAGGCACACAAATTATTGAGATTTACGAGAGCTAGAGAGAGAGAGAATGAGAGGACCTAGTTACTACAGGCATATTTATCAAGATAACTCAGAAAAGTGAGGCAAAATGAATCTCGACACATCATTATGGCCAAGTCAGCTTTAGGGCAAGGCAACATCAGCAAAACAGCTTACTTGTGGGTTTCACTGTATCACATCATAAACAAAGCAAACATCGCAGCTAACATTTTCACTATTAAGAAAAGAAAGTTACGAATATGATTCAACTAAACATTTGCAACAAGATCGCCACTGATCTCGATTCAATGACATATCGCAAAGTTTCTAACCAAGAACTATGATGCGAATGTGGACCCCATCCTGACATACTTTACTACCCAATTTAGATGTACATAGCTTCAAATATTCCTGCCATGTCAAAATCTGCCCACCTTGTTTCTTACGCCAATCTGCTACTGGATAAGAGTACGGAGCTCTACTGGGCAATCGAAATGAAGGCATACGCAAAACTTGACCGACCCAACGAAGTTGTTGGAGCCTTATTTGTTTATCTAACTAGGATAACTTGTTGGCAGATACAACAATACGTCTACGGATGTCAATGTTGGTCCTTCGTTGTTGATAACTTATATGAGCTATGCTTTTCAAACAACGATGTTCGAATGCTTGTAAGCATCTAAAATCAGCTACTCTGAGAGGCCAAGTTTCACTAAATTATATAGCCACTATCTATCAAAAACAGCGGAAAGACGCCTACTGAAAATAATGCCGGAGAATTTAATCAGCACTGCCTTGTATTTGTAACTGAATATGCAACACAGACAACAGCAAGGACGGCTTTAACTCCGTCCCAAGTTCTCTACTAATTAGAACGAGAAATTAGACAGTGTTAGCTGTTAGGGATATGAATGTATAAAATTGGTCGCTTAAACGATGTAGAATTTCACTTACATGGTAGATACACTTTAAGCTTAATGAGCAATAACAATGGTGAAAAACGATAGTAAAGATGTAAGAAGCATTGATTATACTTCAGTAAAACATATTCCAGACGTAGTACAAGACACTTCAACATAGCATCCTTGAACCTCCGAAAAAATGTCCACTTAAATATATTGTGTAATAATTAGTAATAGATGATCTGATACATCCATGATTGATGTTAGCTTTAGAACACATACGCTCACTCGGAACACGCACTTATCCATTGTAGATTCTAGACATATTTAATGAGAAGATGAAAAAGAATAAACCTCAAATAGATTTAAGCAACCCGGAACTGACGTCTTTCCAACAAAAAATATGAAACTTTTCTAAAAGCAAAATAAATTGATTTTGATGGCGCAAAATGTATCTTACTGTGGACGAAGATGTGATTCGTTATGCACAATGTGTTGTTGGCTTCTGTAGAATTAGATATAGTCTCTGAAATGTCTGTGAGGATTCAAGATACTATGCGACATATTCCTGCTAGCTAATAAGAATAATAGTAGAGCTAGCATAGTCTTAAAAGTCTTAAATTATCTTGGACCAGAAGAGTTTCGGAGATAGAATAATCGTTCGCACCAGGTATCAGCCGAAGTTTGCTTCAACTTATTCGAACAACAGATTTGGGGAAAATAAAATGCTAGCGGAACAATAAATGATTGTAACAATGATCTAATTGTTATGTCCACCTATGTTGGATGGTCCACGTACATGTATGTCGTCAGCGTTTATTATTAGCGTATCGTCCGGATAATCTTAATTATGCCTAATTCTGCAGTGAAATTATTCATTTGAGAAGTCGATGCCTGAATCAACGTTTCCAACCCATCAGAAGACATTTTAAATGTACCACAAATGCTTTATTTTTACTCAATTATATATAGAATTTTAACTCGCACAACGAGCATCGATTTAATAAAACAAATTTACACATTAATTAATTTATGTTCACTTCAGCTCGAGTTGCTTTATCATTGGGCTGACTGCTTCATTCTTATACGGGCGCTTCTGCGAGAATTTCTGTTGAAATAATGTCTGCCGTAGATAAGACCCTTTGTTCATTATTTGTCTTACTGCAAAGGTGGTTATTTATACATCTTCTCAGAGTCAGCTTTCGCACTCTGCTTAAACGATCCAGTGCAACAGCTCGTTGTCCATCGGGCAGGCTAACAAAGGCGATATTGTGCTCTGAGTTCACTCTCTCCACATGATACGGCCCATCACTGACAGCCTGCAGTGCCATGGGCTCGACCATCGCTACCATGACATAGTCGCCGACCTTTAGGCGAGTGCGTGTCCGGTTGCCTTTGCCAGCCACTGTGTGGCGCCTACATATTCAGTTAACTGTTTTAGTCGTTACTGAATATCCGCTATGAATTGCAGCGCTCATGGGATCCTTGGATTACAGGTTCACCTGGCAGTCTTATGTCGTATCCATGAGACCATGGTCGTTGAACAAATCCAGTAGCTGTTAAGACTGTAAAGCGCATATGGCTCGCTCGACCAAATGTAATTTGTCTCCCCACGTTCCCGGGCGCTCTCGTGGCACCAACATCGCCAGTGCCTATTCATAGTCCTATGAATGCGCTCCATTGTCAACGTTGGTCTGGTTGATAAGTGGCTTTGTGCGGCAATGCTCCATCATCAAGGTCTTTCATACATTCAAATTCGTTGCTGTTCGGCTTTGTTCTTGCACACCAGTTCGGTAACAATAACTTGTGGTGCACCAAATAGACTGAGCCATCGATCTTTGAGAAACGCGTTATATTTCTGTTGTGATCTTCTTCAATTGGTACAAACTCATTATCAGGTAAACTTAACGACCATGGAAAGCGCATGGGATACCATGCGCAAATACCGGCAGTGGACCTACCAGGTCGATATGCAGAAACTCGTTCCGTACAGTGGCCAGAAAACAGTCAATTGACTTTTTCTCGTTTTTGGTTTATCGCCATTGTGCGTTACTGTTGACAATAGCTACGAATTTCTTTGAAATGCCAGGCCAATACAATCGGCTGCAGCTTCTCTCAATGGGCCGCGCTAGCGCCGGGATGTCCCAACGTTTCATGCGAAAAGGCCATTAATTCTGTTCTTATAGATTCTGGCACAAACCATTGCACTGTTTAATTAAACGAACATTGGTTGCGCGGGTGTCCTGTTTGTCCTTCTTTCCGCACCAACAGGCCGTTCTGTAGACTCAACGTTTTATATGGTGCAGACACCACTTTTAATTGATTGACTATTTCCTGACATGTAGCATCTCTTCCCTGTTCTTCAGAGACTTTTATAAGCGGCGAAACCCGCACAGCGGAAATTCTGCTGAGCGCATCGGCTGCCGCATTCTCGATTCCTGCTCTATGATGAATTGATATATCGTACTCTTCTAGTTCTTCAATGGCTCGATGTACTCGTTTCTTCTCAATGCATTGTAGTCGGTAAAGACGTCAACGTGTCCCCCGATGACAAAATATCTAAACTTCCGTAGCGCCCATTGACACATGAGTAATTCCTTTTCTGTGACGGTATAGTTCTGTTTCCGCCTTAGTGAGTGTGCGACTTATATTGCGCAGGACGTCCGTCAGCTTGTACCGCTCCTATCCCGGTATCCTGACGCGTCTGTAACAATTGACATATTACCTACCGGGAAAGTAAAAAATAGTTGCCTTTTTTAATTTCTGTATAGCACAAACGCTTGTTGAGCTCCTCCGTCAAACGAAATGGTATTTTGGCGCTAGTTAACTTTAGAGATAAGGGCTGTTGCGTAACCACTGTCCCTGCAAGGTATGGTCTATAGAAATTCACTATACCAATAAACCAGCGCAATTGTTTTCTAGTAGTAGGCACCGGATAATCCCTGATAGGTTGTGCAGACTGATCAACGGCATCATCCGTCCGCTAAGACTAAGTGCCCCCAGAAACCGCACTTCTTGACCTATCTGAACCTTTTCTGGATTAAAATGTAATCACCATTCTACATTTTGGCCAACATCTTCTGCACAGCCTCACACGTAATTCGTGTTCGAGTATTGGCTATATAATAACATCGTCCGTGGCTGTTGTACAAGTTAAGTCAGACACGAACGAGTCCATCATTCTTTGGAACACTTTCAGTTGCGTTTTTAAGACCAAATGGTACCCGGGTGAATTGGAAATGACATTGGGGTACTTGTACCGCTAACTTCCATCGGTCTTCGGACCGCGCGCCTATTGCCAAATCCTGTTTAAGATCAAGCACGGCGAACCATTTGCCTCACTGGCTGTAACGTCACACCAGAGCCGGCATGGGATACGGGTCCGGTTTAGTTACTGAGTTCAATAGCCTAAAATCAGCTGCCGGTCGGAGCGGGCTCATCGCTTTTTCGTAACGCCATCTCAGACACGAAAAACAGATGATGACGGTTCAGAACACCGGCTTCTATCATTTCTTGGGTTGCTCGAGTCGCTGCTGCTAATTTCTTTGGAGGAGCACCATATATTTTGGTGGTTCGTAACCTTCATTTAGTTCTTCATAGCTTAAGCTGGTCGACCGTCGGCCCTGGATGCTCGCTACAATCAGGCGGTTGGAATATAATGTTGCTATTGGTTTTGAAGATTCTTCCACGACCCGGGCAAGCAACTGGTCTCCTCCTGCATCTTAGGTACATATAGACTTTATTGAACTTATTCCCTCAGGCCGCGATAGGCATACGCATTTATTTTGACAGTCTATCGATCTTAACCAATTTCACAGCCAAATCTGGTCCCAATAAGGGCGTTTTCGTATTCGATACAACAAGACATATGATAGACATTTTCGTTTATTAACAACTTCGTCAATCCCACTCGCCCCACAGCCGCCATCGATGCGCCCGAAGCCTGACATAAATTTGCTTTATTGGGTTTTACATTGTTCAATGGCCAAGTCAATGGTAGTACCGACACATCAGCTCCAGTATACAATTGCAGTAACCCACTGGCTGTCCGTTGAAGAAGTTCTAAAAAATTTAACTTTGGTAAAAATTCTTACATTTTGGCAATGTTTCCCACACTTCCTTTTCTTCAAGGCCATCTGGTTCTAAGACCACTTTTTTTGTTTGTTCTGCTGGTCTTCATTCGATCTAACCGTCAGGAGCCACCAAAGAATTAATATTTATGCCCCGCTCTCTCCACCTTTATTTGTGAGATTGTGCACCCCTGTTATCCCTGCAATGGCCGTTCTCGAGGAGCAAGTACATGGGTTTTGCTGACGCTTATACGCCGTATTCGTCGGAGCTGGAGTCCTTATATACTGACTTTGCTTCCAGGCCACTGGCTGTTGCCTTCTGTCGCGGAACTGCTTATTATGCCGCGAAGAATTCCAATACGGTATGTCGCTCCTGTCAGATGTCGTAACTGGACCCATGCGTGGAGATGCAGCTGCCACTTTGTTTGTCATTATGGCCGAACTTTGAAGAGCCTGAAGTCTCTCTTCAAGGCCTCCCTGGGCGCTGGATATTTCACCGTATCTGGTAGGATCCAGCAGCATGAACATGATGGCCTCATGTGGTTGCAAGCCGGGTAAAGACTCGGTAAGCTTCGAGAACCACCGCTTGATACGTGCCATGGTATCCATGGGCATCTCACCCATTAATGGTTTCAGGCTGTATAATTCTAAGAACACTTCCTGAGGCCTGGCCCGGAAATGATCCAACACGCGTCTTTTGTATTCTTCATACGTGAGGTCAACCGGCAATTCCAATTGGACTGCTACTGTCCGGTCCACTAATTCCTGGACAGCCACACGCACAATAGGTGCTTCCAATGTAAATTCTTGGGCTCGAACTGATGCTTCAAATTTTTCGAACCACAACTGTGGCCTTTCCACATCTAGTGGTGCCAACATCGGCTTAAACTCTGATGACGGTCTGAAATAACTCGTCGATTCGGCTGAAAACGCCGGCATATTTCCTCCTGATTCCTCTTCGGCGCGGTCGCCATTGTTATGTCCACCTATGTTGGATGGTCCACGTACATGTATGTCGTCAGTGTTTATTATTAGCGTATCGTCTAGACGAGCCTTAATTATGCCTAATTCTGCAGTTAAATTATTCATTTGAGAAGTCAATGCCTGAATCAACGTTTCCAACCCATCAGAAGACATTTTAAATGTACCACAAATGCTTTATTTTTACTCAATTATATATAGAATTTTGCTCGCACAACGAGCATCGATTTAATAAAACAAATTTACACATTAATTAATTTATGTTCACTTCAGCTCGAAGTCTGCTTTTCTCATTGGGCTGACTGCTTCATTCTTATACGGGCGCTTCTGCGAGGAATTTCTGTTGAAATAATGTCTGCCCTAGATAAGACCCTTTGTTCATTATTTGTCTTAAAGGTGGCTATTGCCACACTAATAACAGACATGTGAGCCGGACAGCTCAAATATCATTCTTCTTTGGCAGCTGAAACTATCCAGATTCACCATATCATTTGTGTATTAGCAACGAGGAAAGCCAATCTCCAAAAACCATCAGAGTTAGAAATACGTAATGCGTTCTTATTTGTTAAACACTGCAAAGCAGCAGACACCGATTACTTGCTTCCGAGAAAATTGGTAAGGCGTTAACTAAGGCCTTTCATAATATATGGAATGCGTAGACTGCTTAGAGCGAGTTGATCTTCATATTTACGTTAAGTAAAGTCAATCGCATTTCGTGCGGTAAACACAGCGATACAAGTTTCAATCCAATTATACATAGCTTATTTTCTCAACGTTTCGTGTGAATCTCATACGAAAGAAGAAAAATTTATATTCCGGCCAGGACGGGGTTGTATAGAAGAAAATTTAACCGTAAAGCAAATAAATGAACAAAAAATTATTTTATCCATTTAAACTACTTAATTCAAAATGTACTTACCAACAATTGGATTGTTGTCAATAAAGTCAAAGATTTTCTTTGTACCAATGACAAAACTAGAAACAATATGACCCGGCAGTATTTTCTTTTGAGAGTTATTTATTACTCCTCGTTCTACAAGTTCTAGAACGCCGTCAGAGAACATCTCGGTGTGCATTCCAAGGTTTTTATGATGAATTAATTTCGACAGCACAGCATCAGGAATGCTTCCAATTCCTAATTAAACGAGAAACAAAAATTAAAGATGACCAGCGGCCCAGTTATTCTGTACATCGGTAACAAAATCAGAAAGCATTTAATACCCCATATTATAAAGACATTATTTTTCTAGAAAACTTAGTTTAAGATATCTAGTTAATCAAATAATGCTTAGCGAAGAACAAGCTTATCAACAATCGAAAAGAAAAATAATTGTGAATTACTGAATCTGTTAATTATGACATACGCATTTCGCATCGTAATAAACAAAATAAAAGAATACATAAAAATGGTAATACTTATTGAATTATACGTACAAGTCTAGGTGTGTGGATATATGCAATTGTAGTAATATTGCTGCATTCAAAATTGCGCGCAAACAATAAGTAAAAGAAGTAAATAAAAGTTAGGCTTCAACACCCCAAACTTTCTTCAATCTATCTTACTGATGAACAATAGATTACTCATCAAAAGATACAATTTCTTAGCATTTTTATGTATGACATATATTGAGTAATGTAGGCTGTGTAAACCAGAAATTCTATATACTCTTTTAATGTTGTTTGTTCTTAACCATGATAGAGATTAGACCACATTATAATCTATTTATATATATATATATATATATATATATATATATATATATATATACGGGTTGGATTGGGTGTGATAGACGAACACTCGGTTGCTTTCACTGATTGATTTTTGGAATCGATTATCAAGTCGTGAAATTTGTGGTCGTTCATATAACGTTTCGCAATACGTACAATTAAACAATAATTGATTGCGCGGGTGGTGGTAACAATTCATTAAATCAAGTTTGCGAGCTTCATATAAACACCAATCCCATTGTACCAGTCGTCGAACAACTGGCGGTAGTTTTTTTACGTTGTTCGACGACTGGTCAAATACAATGGTATTAGTGTTTACTTTCAACTCGCTGTTGATTTAAAAGTCGTAAAACGGCTAATGGTTTTTAAAATATAATTTCTGCTCAGTAATTGCTGTTTGGATAATTCGAGTAACAATAGCAGAACTTTCCAAATGTGTTCATATTTTATAGATCAACTGACGCAAAATATACAGATAGTATATTCCATGTTGCAGAGAACTAATATATGAAAATTTTATAAGATATTGCGTAACTGGTAATAAATTAGATCAAGACCAAACGTATATGACAAAGTCAATATGAACGAAAGATAAAATCTTAAGTACACGTGATTTTCGTTCTTACCAGCGAATCATCAGTGGAATCCGGTATTTCGCCCTATACTTTTCATTTATACTGATATTCATAGTATGTAACAAATTTGTTACTAGGTATGCAATATCTAATACACTATTGCACATATAGTTTCCCGCAACAAAGAATATATTCTTACTTACTCACAATGAATATGATGCATGTAAGCAAGGAAAACGATAACAACCAACGATATAATCGATTTTCGTATCTTTTTTTAAGGACTTATAATTTTATCAAATGTGTACCAGCAAGAGTAATGATAACGCGGTCGGTATTTGAAAACTAGCAGGTTACAAGAAATAAGTACCTGTCTGTAAAGTTGCGCCATCTTTGATAAGTTCCGATGCAATAAAAGATCCAATCTTGTCCTCTACTTCCGTTATCGGTTTAATTTTTAACTCGTGCAGACCATGGGAGGCTTCAAAGTAATGGTTGATTCGATTCACGTGTAAAACACCATCTCCGAAACTTCTCGGCATATTTGGATTAGATTGAGCTAAAATCAAGCAGCGAAATTACAAAAATAATTCCGTTTGAAGTCAAAACATATAAAACCATCTACTTACATTATAAATAGCATCGCAGCATCATCCAAATCGAATTACAAACAGATGGAAAAACTCCCTTGCGACCGCCCTTCTCGTCAATGAATTTGGATGTTTGCCAAAAACATTTTTCGAGCTTAAGATAAATATCAATCTAAACCGTTCGCGCAACATTGAAAACTACTAACAGTTAAATACTGTTTGTTGCGGAGAATTAATATATATGAAATTATGTATTAGGTGCTGCGAACCTAGTAACAAATTAGTTCAGTTGTGACCAGAAAGATAAGCCAAAGGCAGCATGAATGGAAAATATAATCTCATGCACATTCGTTTTAGTGCTTACTGGCGACTCATCAGTAGGAGCCGGTATTACGCCCTTTAACCACTACATATTTGGGTGTTGAATGTGGGATAATAGGACGGTACCGTCCTATAGTGAGTTAATTTTTTTCTCATGAATTTTTCTGGAAATTCCCCACGAAGTGGAAAATCGCGGCAAAGCCTACTATGTAAATTGTCTGACGAAGGTAAATACCTGCAATATAAGTTACATCAATAAAAAGATCTAAGTTTCCAGCTTTATATAAAACGTGTTCCAATTTAGAAATTTCTTCCATGTGGTAGGTCAGGATGTTTACAAGGTTATTCTAGTATGTTGTCGGTCTACGTACCTTCTGTAAAGCTTGCCGTTCTCTAAAATAAATTAAAGTCCCATAAACACCATTAGCTAGGAGTATCACCATGCAATTTCCTTCGACCAAATTATTCATCGGACTGAAATATTAACCTTCGAATTAAACTAGCACATTTCGCCTAATTGGCGGACTTTTGATAACTACTTCTGCATTTTATGGTAAAACGCTTCAAAACCTAATCTAATTGTTAGAATGATTTACAGAATATCATTGCAATACATTTAAAACTAGTAAACCCAAATGAAATATAAGAGTGTAAACGCAGTCGCGTTACAGGCTGGATACATGATTTTATGACACAAATTAAACCATTTTAGCTTAATCTATATATTTGTTTATATAAAGCCTAAAACAGAACGGAAATTAATTTTTTCTGAAGACATTTTTTGATTAGGCATGCCGTTCCAACGCTCCATTTACGACATAGCATTGTATAGAATTATAATGGCGGAACATTATGGTATATGAGATATCGGTCAATAAAAATTATTGCACAAGACAAAATATCCCATTCGTCTAATAAAACATTGCATTGCATAAGTTAGAAATTCGAATAGTTTAATTGTCTGGTATGATCTCAATTAGATAATCAAAAGTAATAAGTAGCAAGCATGAATTAAAAGGGCCGAAATAGAACTCGAGAGAATTTCGTACATGAAGCATTTTTTCACCTACTTCACTGAAGCTTCGCATTATATGCTGTTCTCAGTTTTATACCAAATTTTGCTGTCATTTCTTCTGGTGAAGCCTTTTTGGTACCGCCTCCGACCTAACTTTTAATCTGTCTATCATTAATAAATCATCATAAAACAGACATTGTGAAACTGAACTGAGAGTCATAATACTCCAAAAATTATAAAAATTGTACCTGATAATTTAACTCCAGACTAGAAACGAATTTGACTTTATATCAAATCAGCAAAATTCACCAATATTATCATTAACTAATTCTATCTACATTTGCGTGCACGTAAATACTTGAAATGTTTATAGTCAAGACAATGCAATCAAAATAGTCCCCCCTTAATTATGCAAACCTCAGAAACCTTAAACTATGATTCAATATAAGAATTCATTCAGAACGAAGCGACCGCGAACCGGATATGATTCTCTTGTGCCTATTTAACTCTTCAATAACAGAACAGAAACCGGTAATACCAAAATTAATTAAGATTTTTAATTAAAAAAGCATATTTAATAATCCATTAAGCATTCATTATATTTGCCTTTGAAAAATTATCATCGTCATCCTTTTACATATCTTGAATTCATTATTTTATACTAATGCTTTACTGCCTCACAAAGATTAAAGGCACTGTAATGTTTTATATATAATTGAACATTGCGTCTCCCATTCCTGGTTGGACAGGATTGAGACCGTATCAGTCTGATTTCTCATCATTGACCTGTTTATTGTAGGGAATTGAAGCAACTCAAAAACAGTAAGAGCCATTCGCCGGTAATGAATAAAAGAGGTAACTGTCAACCAATAGCCGAATATTAAGTTATACAGAATTAAGCATTTGGTGTTTCGTGTAAAATATCACTACCAAATACAGATGTATTAGAATAGTAGCATTTCGTAGTTAACAAGATAATGCTAATCGAATCAGTAAATCAAACGAACTTACCAACCACCACTCTGGCAGCGTTGATAGCAGCGGTAGTTACATCAATGCTAGGACCAAGTGATACGTACCCATGTTTGTCAGGAGGAGTAGTATGAACAAGAGCCATGTCCAGAGGAATGTAATGCCGACTAAACAGAGTAGGTATTTGACTCAGGAAAATCGGAGTATAATCGCCGCGCCCACTATTTATCAGTTCACGACAATTCGCTCCGACAAAAAGTGAGTTGGATCTAAAGTGAGATGCACCTTCCGGTTTTCCGAAAGGATATTCGCCTTCCACATGAATATGATGCAAGGTAATTTTTTTAAACCCTTTTTTCACCACGTAGTCGTAGAATCTTACTAATAATGCGGTTGGTGTGGCAGCACCACCATGAATAAACACATTAGCACCTGCGCAAGTCAGCATTAATAAACAAAAGAATACCATTCTTAAGATCGCCGAATGCTTCTTCTTCTGTGGAAAAGTTCAACTGAAATGGCCCTTGACTACAGTATGCATATCTAGGATTTTTTACCGAAAATAACTGCCTAAAATGAAAAAAACAAGAATTCAAATAATCATGGGGGAATTTTAGAAAGTTATCACAAATACTATGCACGTTTCAAAGAAAAATTAAGCTAACTGGAAATGAATATGAAATTATATTCAACGATCAAGCACGGGATAAAAGTATCAATTAATTGTTCACATATATGTTAGTTATTTGAATTAAGAAGCAAGTCATTTAATGAAGCATACGTTTATTAGAGAGCAGATATATACAATGCAATTTAGAATTTCATTTTTCACCTTAACAACAATCATTTTTAACTGCGCTGTGCACACCTTTATTATAGACGTAGCGAATAATTGTGTTTGGTCACATAAACACGTCTTGCTCTTCTTAGATAACCGACATTCATTGGAAGTTCCACGGCGGCCAAACAGACAAACTGCGTAAGCTTCCGATATATAAAAAATTACTAAATATATCAGTATCAGTCACGTTATCACTGACTGATTAAATTGAGATAAAAATTTGATGAGTATAGGATTTCAGGTTAACTTAAAGAAATAGTTCAAATCAAGCCAGCGAGCCTAAAGTAAGCACCAACACTATTGTACTTAACCAGTAGTCAAACAACAGCAAAACTACCGTCAGTCATACGTACTGATGTGTTTCGACCTTCCATGATCATCATCAGAATACGATGACAAGAATAAGATGACTAGTAATGATAAAAGCGAAATGCATATTGTTGAAAGCAAAATTAGATATGTTGCTCTCAACTCTTGCAGTCTCGCATACCTTGAGTATCACCATGATGCACAGCCATACAAAAGCCTCAAATGACTAATGTTT
The DNA here is from genome assembly GCA_029291075.1 of Eudiplozoon nipponicum. Lineage (NCBI taxonomy): Eukaryota > Metazoa > Platyhelminthes > Monogenea > Mazocraeidea > Diplozoidae > Eudiplozoon > Eudiplozoon nipponicum. The sequence goes on from JAQBSW010001096.1 coordinate 99,960, forward strand.
CACTGCCATATAACCATAAGAAACGAAACAAAATAGTTATAAATAACGATAAAAATAATAATTTAGGCACACAAATTAAAAGCAAGATTTACGAGATAACGAGAAAAAAAGAGTACCTAGTTACTACAAGCATATTTATCAAGATAACTCAGAGAATTAATGAAAACTAGACCTCGGCACAACACCATTATGGCCAAATCAGCTTTAGGGCAAGGCAACATCAGCAATACATCTTCCTTGTGGGTTTTAATGTATCACGTCATAAACAAAGCAAACATCGCAGCTCACTTTGTACTACTAAGAAAAGGAAGTTACAAAGATGATTCTACTAGACATCTGTAACAAGATCGATTCGATGCCATATCGTGAAGGGTTTCGAATCAAGAAATATAATGCGCACTTGAACCTAATCTTGGCAGACGAGTGGATCCTATACCCAATTTGAATGTACATAACTTCAACTTTTTCTGCCATGTCAAAATCTTGTTTCTTACGCCAATCTGGTGCTGGATGAGAGAACAGAGCTCTACAGGGCAATCGAAATGAAGGCATATGCAAAACTTGACCTACACAACGAAGTTTATGGAACCTTATTTGTTTATCTAACAAGGACAATTTGTAGGCAGACACAAAAATACGTCTACGGATATTAACACTGGTCATTCGTTATTGATAACTAACATGAGCTATGCTTTTCAAACAACGATGGCCAAGTTTCACTAGCGCATAGTAACACTGCGCGTACAGATGCATTGTAAACACGACCTTTAAGGAAAAAGTGAAATACTCGCGTTTCTGCATAAATAACAAAGTTTCGAGTAAACTACTATAGCTTTCGTGATTCTCATTCTCACCTCGTAAGACATATTGCTTCAGTTATTGATAGAGCTCCCAAGATATGTAAGCCTATCAACTATGTCTAGATCTTCATTCTGAGGTCACAGAGTTGAAGTGTGTTGTGGGTGATCCTGTAAATGCATATTAAATTTAGAGGGTACGAATTTCATACCGAGAGACGGAACAACGTCTGATAACCGATTCAAAGTTGCGTAGCAAAATCTCGATTGTCGAATTACAGTACGATGTCGTCTGCTAGTCAATATCGACTTGTTTACCGCGCGGGTGAGCTTCAACACCGGCATCCAGAATGTGTAATGTTGTTCATAATAGCATCAATTACAAAATTAAATAAACAACAGGGAAAGTGCAACACCACTGCTGATAGTAAAGTTGTACGTTAATTCGTTGCAGACCTGAATGCGACCAGAAGTATTTGTGTAGAGAGCGCGTATAATATTAACAAATTTTTTGTGCACACCACTTTTCAACAGAATATGAAATAAAACATTACGATCCATGAAGTCAAATGCACCCTTAAAGTCTAGAAAGACTGCTATTGTGGAACTGTGATATAAATGTCGCTTAATGACATACATTGGGTACGACTGAAAACATTTTAATGTTCGTAACCGTATAGAATTGTGCAGCCGACAAATCCAGTCAATAACAATGTAAGCGAGACTACTAGCGGTGGGAGCCAAATTTCTGTTTTTACATAACAAATATATGCATTGTGGATTGATTCACTTTAGTAAGTTTTCCTTCGTACTCTGATGATGATCATGGAAGCTTGAAAGGCGTTAGTATTTGTGACTGACGGTAGTTTTGCTATGTTTTCCGACGAGTGGTTAAATACAATAGGATTGATGTTTACTTCAAGCTCTCAAACTGGAATTAAAGAATTGTTGTCACCACTATCGCAATCAGTGTTTATCTTAAAAGGAAGCATTTATGCTGTTCCTTAAAAGTTGACCAAAATTTAAACGTTTAAATTAACGAAAATCACGTGCCTATTATGAATGAAAAGAAGAAAATATTAGTTTTTCAGGTTAACGAGACTGGTTAAATAAAATTTGAGATATACTTTTAATTCGAAGCAGCAAACGTGATATAAGTAAATGTATAAAATCACCCTTTATTTTAAAAAAAACAATTCTTAAAGAAACCACGCCTATATACGTCATTAAACATCTAGTAGGAATAACATACATTGAATAGATAAAAATTTATTTATTTGTGAATAATTTTAGTTAGATCTTGCTTAACTATATCTACTAAGCTTAACTACGCGAAAACTTAAATTTAACGTTGAGTATTCATGATTTTCTGAATGCATAAATGGGAGGCTGTTTCTATTGTATTATGTGACATGTGTGTGTGGTTTGGTTTTACATTGGCGATTAATTTAATAAGCCTTTTCACGTCATTTTTTACAATTTGTCTGACATCTGTTCTAGCGTTTTCTGGTTGTTTGACATCTGGTCATTCATTTTATGTGTGAATGACATTTGGACATTCGTTTAGTGCCTGATAGTTGTCAATCTAGTCTTTACTAACCGTGTATATGAGGAAAGTGTACACATATGCTTCTCGTCCGGACGATTTTGCTTGTTTGTTTATTTTGCTTTTGCAGTGCCCGAGTGTCCGTATTAGGCGATAATCGTAAACACCCGTAGTCTTTCTTGGCTTTAAGGCATATCTGCTTTTGCCTGTCTAAATTTATTGCTAATATCGCTACATTAAATAATGTATATGCAGTTGGGATTTATTGGTCCTGTTGAATATTGGTGTTGCTTCTATTTAGTTGCGGCCAGTCAAATTGTATGTTACGTTGTCTAAATCAAATTTGCAAGTTTGATATAAGCAAATAATCCATTGTATCTATCCGGCTGAATGACATAGAAAACCTATCGCCGGTCAACACGCACTGACGCATTTCGACCTTACATGATCATCAACAGAATACGATGCCAAGCTAACTAGCAAAGATAAAACCGCAATACATATATAACGGAAGCAAAATTAGATATGCGACTTTCACCTATATTAGTTTAGAATAAATTGTACATAATTGGAATTGAATAATATCTACGCATTAACAAACAGTAATTGTTTGCGCTGATACCACAATTGATAGTTGCAGGAATATAGGTAGCACTTGTAGGTTGGTGAAATGTTGATTCCTTTGCATTTCCAGGTGCACAGCTTGTTTTTAATTGATTAACGCGTTCTCACTGGTCCAAGACTCTGCTTGTCCTGAAATGCTTGCCGGAGTTCTATCAATTGTCCAGCAACCGTCAATTGTGGTTTCAGCTCGAACGTTAACAGCATCACGCAAAATGCAATTCCCTTTAAGTAATTTTTGCACCTCCGGCCAAATATATTTATATAAGTTATATGATTAACCAAGCATAGATCGTGCGGGTGGTGTTAAAAATTCGTTGAATCAAGTTTGCAAACTTGAATTAAACACTAATCACATTTCATCGGCAAAATGTTCATGTTACTAACTGCACCACAACTGCGCAGTCGACAACTACAGTCAAGTACGTAGCATGCTAAACTAATAGAGGTAAGAGCCTTATATCTGATTTTCCCAAACTTATAAATGAATTGCGAATTGATCTTCATTTATCAGTTCACTTTATTACCAACCGCGCAATCAATTATTGTTTAATTGTATAATTTAGACATTCCTATTGGTTCAAGTCACATAGAATCCATTTTATCTTTTATAGTACAATATTCGTATAAAGCTATGGCACTACCAGTTATCTCCTATTTAGTGGAAACGTTCTCGTTCTTTAGATTCTCTTTTAATTGGAAGGAAAAGTGATCACATTGATGTGATTCGGTGACATGAATGAAGCTATAGCTTGTTTGGCCATCATATTCATTTGGGCTAGTATACAGACACGCGCATTCAAAAATCAAAGCGAAACTAACTACAATCGTATCACTGCTGCAGAGAAAGACAAGTAAAATTGAAAAGCAGGCTAATTATGATTCATTTAATCAAATGGGATATAAAAGAAAGATTGCAAAGTGACAAGAAATCTCGAAAGAAACCGGTCATTAACCGCAATCAATTTGCTTTTAATCTTTCAATGTGTTTTTTTTCTCTGGCAACAATACTGTGTAATATTCAAATGCAATAGATAAATTATATATATATATATATATATATATATATATATATATAATAGTTCACTTTGATGAACTGATTCTGAGTTAAAGGAAACCGAAAGGACTTCATTATATAAATTCTCAGTTTAAGGAGAAAAATTCAATTCATCGAGTGAACCGATTTCGTCTGTATTGTGCATTTACTTCAAGCTCGCAAACATGATTTAATTAATTTTTACCAACACCCGCGCAAATATTTCTTGTTTTGTTATATACTTGACCGAATTTGCGTAGCCTGGACACATTTACTTGAATCTAGCAAATGACTCACTGCGCCAAACAAGTCACGCACTGTATACAATTTTTAGAAATACATATCAAATCATTTAGCCTGTCTTTACTTTACATTGAAACTAGCTCCCATAGATCATGACCTAAAGTTTTCAGTGACATAGTATATGTTTTTGATTTTAAATCGCAAAATCCAAATGCAAATATTCGCGTAAAACCCTAATATAAGTTAGAAAAATATGATAATTAAGAGTCGAATATCCTAGACATTTACAATCATTCGAACACCGTTTTAACAATAATTGAATGCGCGAGTGATGGTAACAATTCTTTAAATCAAGTTTGCGAGCTTGAAGTAAACACCAATCCCATTGTATTTAACCAGTCGTCTGGCGGTAGTTTTGTTATGTTGTTCGACGACTGGTTAAATACAATGGGATTGGTGCTTACACCAAGCTCGCAAACTTGATTTAAAGAATTTGGAGCACCGTTGTTTGAGAATAATGGCACATATAGGCTATCAAGAAAGAATAAGCAACACGAAAATAAGTATATGTAGTTTTATATCGACCAACAAGTGCTCCTCGTTAGACAACTTAAATAAAATATCAACTGCGCCGACTCCGCCACGTTTTGCATATGCCTTCAATTCCATTTATCAATGCGGTATTATTGTCACAGCCAATGCCAGATTACCACAATAAACAGGGAGATTTTGACATTGCGAAAACAGCTGAAATCAACTAATGTCAAACTGGGTAGTACACAACCCTCTCGTCTGCCAGAACGGGCTCCAAGTGTGTATCATATTTCTTGGATAGAAGCATAGCATGAGATAGCATTGAATTTAGCTCAGTGGCGATCTTGTAGCAGATGTCTAATAGAATTATCTTATTTTCATAGTTGAGCCAATTTAACTGCGAGGTATGTTCGGGCTTATAAATTGATGTATAGAAAACCACAAGGAAACTGCATTGCTTCTATCGCCTTGCCTATAAGCTTATTTGACCATAATGTTTTCGTTTGGAGATCTATATTACTTAATTTATGTGGATACCATAGGTGAATATCACTATCTGATCTAGATCCTCCTATTAATAAATCGCCCCATTTTAATATTTCTTTCAATTATTTTTAATAAATTTAAATTTATTTTATCTCAGTTATATTGTCGTGAAGCATCAGGTAGTAAAGTATATTGTATAACTGTCTCATTCAAATATTTTATATTAGAAATCGATTTGTTAACGTATATATTCTCAAACATCTATCGAAGGGCTCAACAACTAATTATAGATAAGCAAGCGCATAATAAATCTAATCAAGATTTTCATATTAACTATGGTATCTTTGATTAAAATTCAATCCGGTTATGCAAATAATCCTCCCCTTGTCAGGCAACTATAATGAATGAATCCGCAATCAAATCACATAAAACCCCGCAGAAAATGAGCAAGTGTGAATATTAAACTATAAATGAATTCAAGCCATCAGACAATCATATCAAAATACATTATCCGAGATGTAAATTGAACTAGGTCACAATTCCAAGTACAGACAAGCGGTTTAGCTGGATAGTTTTCCTTCTATCAGATGGTCCGCCAACCAAAGTTGCTGAGAGCATAATGTGAGACCACTCAGCTTTTTAGACGTCAATGTCCCGATTTCTTTAACTGCTGAAACTTGCTCAACGGATCGAACTAGCTTCCTCTCACTTTATCAGTAACATTCAAACACTAAGAGGTAACGGCGTAATAAACATAAATAAAAGTTTCAAATGCTAAAGTAGGTATTTATTCCAATAGTAACGGCAAGATGCATGATGATTAACTGTGACACGCGGACGATAAGCCGAAAATTTCTATCGATATATATATATATATGTAAATTAAGCATCAACATGCTTCCAAAAAAGTTTTAAAAAGATATTAATTTGCATGGTCAATGCCGATGGGATATGATTTAGATGTTAGCGAGATAACCAAGACAATAAAATTGTCAGCATTAAGCGCAGCACAAGCAATTAAATGTCAAATTTATCTACCAAGAATATTTTGCAAATAATAATTTCTGTTAAATTCATTTATAAACTCACCGTGAAAAATGCAAACCATTAGTAAAATAACTCTTCATGCCAATGGCTTTTTACGTAAAGCACTAAAATAAAAAGCAAAGAACATCAATAAGAAGACATATAATAGAGAATATAAGATTTCCTATAATAAAAGCAAACTATTCAACAAGGAAAAATAAAGCGTTAACGCAAATTCAAGTGTAGACTATAGTTTAACAATTAACATTGCATACAATATTAATACTGAATATTCAGTAGAGAAAAAAAATTCTCTTACATGTTCATATATGAACAGAGATCTAGATCTCCTGCATGCTGGAAGTCTGAAAAGCATATCCTAATAAGGAAAGATTAGCCAAGCCCCCTATTCCATATTTTTTTACATTAAGATATAGATTTTTGTTTTTAAAGTTTTTCCTGGATAGAGAGGGTACGGTCTTGCGTAAGAAAGTCTTCGATAGCGCAATTAATATTATCGGACCAATGACTGACTAGTATAATCTTCCTGTTTTTCCCGCCATTCAACAGAATCACACCGGCAGCCTTGCGAGCAGAAACCGTGATTTGCCTTATTAAACCGTGCACTAATCTACGTTCTATTCCAATTTTTGTTGGGGACAGACCAACAAAGCCAATGCAATAGAACTGATTGATTCGTAAATTTTGTACTTGAAAAAGGACTCCTGACGCTCAAGTGACATTGATCTAAATAGAACCAAGTGAATGCATCAATTTAAAAAGCTGTTCATGCACTGACAGCTATATTGGTCATCACCCAGTTCTTGATAACATGTGTTTAGCGAAATAGACGAACGATACAAAAGTGGGTTTCATTATTTGTCAAAGTTAGCTAATTATGTTATAACTTCTGGAAATACCGACAGTAATCGATTCCTCTGGAGTTACCAGAGATTCCAGGTATAAAAATTATTTTACGACAATAGAGCGCCATCAGCACGATCTTTATGTCCAGAGCGCAATTCCTCATAACGACCGTTATAAAGGCGATTTATTTCGAACCGTATAGGACGGACAATTCTCTAACCTAGTTGTTGGCTCTTCGAAGCTGGTCTACTTCTTTATTCCATCCGAAAAACATGGTCGCAAGGTGGCCACCACCGATGAATGTTTCAGAGATCTTAGCGAAGTCAACATCGACACAATTAAAAATTGAAGAAATGAAATGTTGCCGAAATCTGAAGTCAATCGCAAAAGGTTCCGAAACTCAATTACCAGGAAGACTACAGATTGATTATTCATTACATATTTCAAGTAATCTAACTAGATTAGCCAAGACATCCTCATTAAGCATAGACCGTCATAAAATATTGTGTTATAAAAATCAAAAGCGGCTTAGTAGTCTACAAAAGCAGCTATGATGGGGCATTATCAGTAGAATTTTTTAGGGTTCATCTAGTACACCACAGAGCAGTGATATCACAATATTTGTCAGGAATTCTAGTGTAGAACGGAGAGCTTGCGCGGATCCTTCTAAATATTTAGTCTACTGAGTTTGGAAAATTAAAAATAAAGACCATAGACTCCGTGGTCTTGTCATCCGAATTAGAATTCAACCCTTAAAAATTTCGATTTCTATTTAATAACAAGTTTGATTAATCACTCATTCGCTTAATTATTACTGTTTAATACTAGACGGATTGATAATCGCGGTAAAGGTTGACGAGCTGTATGGCAGAAATTGAGGGTTCACTTTTTCCACTGGCCGAACAAACAGAACAGAAAAAAATTTAACGTCCTAATTCATTAGAAGTTGCTTTGAAGTGAGTAAAATTATGAAGCCAGTATTGCTGTTCATGTAACGCGTAGCTACCAGAAAACTACTTGCGGTTCTTAAGAGATAGGATGTGATCCTTTCAAGTGTTATAGCAGATGCGAAAAATTGAAAATTATTTGAAAAATAACAGAGGTTTGTTGAAGTTTCGAATTAAAAGTGTGCCACTCTGTTGGGTACGCTATTGGCTGTACTTACAGGTAGTCCAGCAAAAGCATTGACGACTTTGTGCTGTTTGCAGCTCTTATCTGATAACTCCTGATTGAAGTTGTTTCCTGCAAACTTTTAAATGAAATAGTTTTTTCAGATTCCAACGTTTGTGCGCTAAAAAATGAGGCGATACTAGATAACAATTGAATAATTTGTGTTCAAATTAAGTGTTGAGTAACATCTTAATATATAAGCATTACAACATTTCTATGTCCATATGAACATCGAAAAGTAAGTTGTGATCATTTTTTAAATAATTTTGTTTAATAAGATGTGACACCACGAGTGAGCACATCTTGTCAATGACAACTGAACTTTCAGATTTAAAGCGATCTCTGTTAAAAGAAAGATAAATTTTGTATTCATTGTCGGTTCACAGAAATAATTTAGACCTTGTTATATTAGTTTGTTATTACAGATGTATCCAGGAAAATATTGATATTATTCTTCTAAAAGCTATTTGGCAGCTATCTAAAATAAAAGGCAAGATATTTCCCAGCTTAGATAGACACAATTGCAATATCGCATACAAATAGGTAAATAAAAATTTTATGAAATCCTTGAGGTCTGTCAAGAGAGACGATTAATGATTTAAATCTAGGTAAAAGGCAGAAAAGTTAATAGGGCAGATTGAAAATTCCAAAAGGTAGATAATACATTTCAGGCTTAATCATAGGCACAAAGATCAATTTTAAGGCAAAGGAAAATACTAGATTAAAAAAGAATTATTCTGTAATCTAGGTGATATTGAGAAAATACTAAATATGCGTATACATATATATTGCTATTTTTATGCTGCTATCATTTCATGAAGAAAATATCTCATAGGCGACTTTTTAAATAAATTTTAGACTAAATACTAACTTGAAGAACCTGTTTGCTCATACTAATTACAAACTCTTTTTGCAGACATTTTTCACGGCAGTAAACTAATAACAGGATTGAATTCCTGACACTAGCAATACACATTGTATTCGTTTCTAATAACAAAAATCAACCTCTCACCTAGAATGTGTCGAACCCGCTTAAACTACCACTATAAGAAGAATGTGCTAGATATTGATCCAATCACAGAGCCAAATATCTAAAGTAAATTACCATTCGTAGAACCTACATTATGTTTACACACCAACGTATTTGCAGTGCAAACCTGGAAACAAATTTGGAAAGAATAAGCCCAAGCATGTACATTAGGTAAGTTAGAAACTGATGTATGTTACATATCTGAAGTGTAGTATCTATGGGGAACGCAAGAAATACGTGTAAAAATATGTATCGTCATCAGGCCCAGAAATACAAGTCATTAGTTACTAACGTTTAACTGTCATATAACCATGATAAAACATTTTAAAGTAAAGATATTAAAACAACAAAAATTATGATTTCGGCTTTACAAATTATTAAAGGAGAGTGATTTATGAGAGATAATATCTACTTATTATGAGTATATTTACCTAGATAACACAAAGTGAGGCAAACTTAACCTCTACAAAACACCATTATGGTCAAGTCACCTTTTAAGCATGCGATATTGGCAATTCGGCTACATTACAGTTTTCACTGTATCACGCCAAAAACACAACCGAACCTGGCAGCTAACTGCCCAACAAAAAATTAAATTACAAAGATGATTCTATTAGAAATCTGAAACAAGATTCACACTGAACTCAAACCGATACCATATCGCGTAGGATTTTCTACCGAGAACTATGATGCGCGCGTGGGTTTCACTTTGGCAGACGATCTGGTCCAACATTACCCAATTTGAATGTAGATGACTTTAGCTGTTTCCACCAGGTCAAAACCTGTCCACCTTGTTTCTTAAGCAAATCTGGCGCTGGATAAGAGAATAATTCACTAATGGATAACGAATTGGTGGCATACGAGAAACGTGAGCAAGCAAACGCAGTTGATAAGGCCTAGTTTGTTGTCCTAACGAGAAACACTAGCTGGCCGATCCAAAAACAAGTCTACAGTTTTAAGCGTGAGCTATTCGTTGTTGGTAACCTACATGTGTTATGCATTATAAACAACAGTCATCAATGGCATCTTCAATTCTAAGAAGCCAAATCTTACTAGCGTATAATAAAACTGTACATACAGGCAGATTGTAAACACGAAGTTAAGTTAGAGTGAAATACTCGCGTTTCTCCATAAATAGCGAAAATTGGAGAAAGCAACACTAAATTTTGGGTTTCTCATTTGCACCTTGTCAGGAGTAACGCATAAGTTATTGAGAGAGCTACCAAGGTGTGTTAACCTGTCAACTATGCCCAGATTTTCACTCAGCAATAATAGAATATAAATGAGTGGTGGATGATTATGTATAAATATATTAAATTTAGAGATTGTCAATTATATGCCGAAAGGCGAAACGACAGGTAATCTATTCAAGGTAGCCTGGGAAAATTCTCGATTGTCGAATAGCAATATAATATCGTCTACATAGTGAAGATCGACTAATCTACCGCTCGGGAGAACGCAGAAACGTGCATTCTGAACGTATGTAAGAGTGTTATTTATAAACCGATAAACAACTTACGCATTTATATTGATACGCAGTGTTTGAAAACAAGATTAATAGCTGTTTCTCTTTAATTTTTGGTAAAGAAAAATGCATTACTTAAGCAACACTCTTAGTTTAGTTGCATAAAATTTACATGTAAACGCGGTTTCAACTTTCTTCTGCGCTGCGCGGAAAACAGCTCCCTCTTAAATTGAATATTTGCGTAAATTTCTTTTCTTCCTTGTCTTGCACACGTCTGTTTCTTTTTTATTTACACTTATAACAATTGACTTAATCAATTTTTATAAGTTAACCATAAGACATAAAATCATTTTTTGCATATTGAGTCTGAACCAGTTTTTTTCAATTATGACAACACAGCCGCAAACTTTTGATAGTTTATACTGAAATTACATTAAACTGCCATAATGCAGAAATCGTAAAGTCCAGATTGACTTGCGGTAAATAGTTATAATTTACCACTAATGTCTCATCTACCAATGGAAGTGGTGAGCTACTCATTGTCACACTATCAACATTTTTATAGACGATTCCATTAAAGCGAAAGTGAACAACTTTCATGCATAGCAAAATAAGTTTTCGCAGAATATGACCTTGGATCAGAGATTGTAATATTTTTTGGTCAACCTTATGACCTAGGATATCAATGTTCTTCAATTGGAACATTTGTAAACAAAGACGCTACATCAAAATGTACCATAAACTTGAAGCAGCATTTGAACTGCTACTTTAACAGACAACCGACTTAGAACCAACAAACACTCAGTATGAAACTGGTTTTAGTCTACTTTATTGATGCAAGTTCAAATCTAAAATCGATTAAATGCGCAGAACAGCATGCACTTTCATAACAAAATTTGAATACGCCTTAAGATGTCAGCAAGAATACGGCCAAAATACGACTATCTAATAATGACAATGTCGCTTTTATTGTAGATAAATCAGGCTCTACGAAAGACGGAGGAAATGTTGTGTGCAAATATAAAATCCTTGTCTGAAGGTACATCAGAAGAAAAATTTGAGCGGAAGGTAATGGATAAAATCACAATCTTAACCGATGTCGGTTAAATATATGTGGTCGTTGCACATTAGCTCAGACTAGATGGATTGTAAACACCAACAATATACAGACTACTAGAAACAAAAAAAAATTTGCCCTTTGAGACCAATATTATCAAAAGCCAATTCTTTATACCATGTACTGACTAAATCGTTAGCTCGTATAGTGGAACCGTTGCGTGAACTAGATTATTTAATTAAACAATCATTTTATTTCGCAGATGATGATAACAGTTCTTTAGAACAAGTTTGCTAGCTTGATATAAAACTAATCACAGTGTATTTAACCAGTTTCACAACATAGCAAAATCACCGTCGGTCACACGTACTTACGCGTTGAACTTTCCATAATCATCATCAGAGCACGACTGAAAACTGGCTAGCGAGGATCAAACCGTAACGCATACATAAGGAAAGCGAAATTAGACATGTGGCTCCCACCTCTAGTATTCTTCTCTAAAATGTACCTGATAGGAAATGTTGGCTGCAAAACTACCATCAGTTACACCTGTTATCACCAGCCGAGCTATCAATAATTGTTTAATTGTATGAATTATTTACGTCTATCAAATCTCGTGACAGAGCAGAAATTGTACATTCCACAGTTCTAGTCTAGGCTACTAGAGGTGACAGCATTTCGAATTGCATTTTGGTTTTATCATCGCTAGTTACTATGTCTGGCTGGCTTTAGTTGTACCATGCTGTGCTATTGGTTAAATAAAATGAGATTTTGGCCTATATAAAGCTAGCAAACTTGTTTTAAACTATGGGTAATTACTCGGTTGCCGATTGCTTTGAGTTTGTTAACAGAATTAAAGATATGTGATACAAATAAGAATATGCCTTGAGATAAGCCATTGCAATTGACATTACAGTTCAGGCGGTAAACAAAAAAATGTTACCATCTCCAATTTCAGATCATACTCAACGAAAACATTTTAGTACGCACTAAATATATACACATTCTGTAAACAGGTTGTGGAAATAAGGAACTCCCCATATCCTGTAATAACAGAGACTTTCTAGGCCATCTAGTTCTTAATACTAGATAGCAATCACAAACTATGCTTTAATCTTTTAATAAAGTGCACCGTAATAACAACTTCATATCTCAGCACGAAAAACGCAATGATCCCTTTTTAGCGAATAAATAAACAGAAAATTAAACATAAACATTTATCACATACCGACCTAGCCTACACAATACTTGCATTATAGCATTTTGTCCTCTTATAATAAAAAGTGTAAACAGTTCGCAGCTACTTTTAGAAAATTGAAAGACTATTTAGTCCAGATTCCGAAGATGAATACATTTAAGCAAAAAGCGATCTAACATCTATAGTAGACAATTGATTGAGCCAATTTCGCAAATGGAAAATCAAAATAAAACAGACATATGTAGGTTCAGAGAAGAAAGATATTTACTTAAACATCACATCCAATTATGATGTCATTTCTGTATAGCGCAGAAAGCTGAAGCAGCATTAACATTAATTTAATGTAGCTTCATTACGCGTGCTATAACAATTTACACAATTGTATCTACCGGCAATGAAACAAGCATTCGTTAATGTCAACCTCAAAAATTAGTTATTACTAAGCATAAAATGCCAATCAGCTTACGTAAGCCGAGCGAACAGATGGTTATTTAGAATTAAAATAAAGAATTACAACTTATTTGCATGTTTCAAATAAAATGGAAATGACACATTTTCAATTGAAGCCCTGCACGTATGTTCTCTATAGGTGACATTTACGATATTTACTAAATGCAAAGACAAAAATTAGCTAGCAACATATGTAGCACAGTGGACAAACACACTGCAACCTGATTTATGCAAACAGATAAAGCATGCTCCGGTTTTGTGCCTCAACTAGAGGCGACGCGAGCAAATAATAGCTTTTTGCTTTATTATACACTCTGTCCCCATTTAAGTTTACTGTTTGCCTTGCCTCAGTATATATATATATATATATATATATATATATATATATATATATATATAAACTCACTTGTAGATACTTTAGAAAGAAACGGTGCAATTATTGATTGAAATAATAATAATCATGTATTTGATTTTTTAATGCAATCAATATCTGCATTACACCCTTTTTGTATAAATTAAGCAATGCACAGTTATTAAATGCCATTGGTTAATATTCCATTATATTGTTAAATTTTATAGCTTTAATAGGATTTGACAAGTATAACTAACTCTAGGTAGCACAATATGGAGAACAAAATAGATACAGAGTATCTGCAGATAATCAGTGAATTCATGACCAAAAAATATCTCAAGTGAACACTGATTTTTATTTAGCACAATGCTGTAATCATGGTTATCCGCTAGGTCACTATATTAGTTACTTATTTAGTTGTATTACCATAACTTTAGCACTGCTTTGTTCAGTCTTATTAACGAATGTTAACTTATCGAGAATTTACACCTGTTTTTGATTCAATTAAGTATTGCAACCTGGTATTAATTAGTTGTTGACGCAAATTTAAAATGTCGAAGACAGAAGGCGGCGTTATTTGCTTTCAGTTAACACTGGTAAATATATAAATTTTAATTTGTAGTCGAGAACGTCACTAACTACAGTGAGTATTCATTTTGCTGCCTATTAACTGCATCTTCACAGTAAGTCATTTCGCCAACAATATAACTTGTGCATTGCTAAACATTGGTCACGTGAAGTATATTAACATTAGTGAAATTCTACTGGTCGTATAATAAACTTATATAATCATACCTTTTATTTTCGTCAATAAACAATCAAAATTACATTCCATAGGATCGAAAGTAATTATAATAAATCTGAATAAAATAACACATTGAGATAGTTTTGAAAAGCACTACAACTGAATAGTGAAGTAGTTTGCAAAAAACAACGTCAATGAGCTAAAATTCCAGAAATGACAATAGTTATTTTGCTACTGAGTAAGGCTATCAAAAAAACAAATTCTGATTAAGTGTATATGAAAGACGAATTTTTATCAAGTAAAATTAAAGTTAAGACTAATTACGATGATTAAACTAGAATTTAAACAAAAAATATAGTTAAGATTATGTATATTTGCATATGAAAAACAGTCTACATTAAAAGCATGACAGAGCAGAAACCTAGCAATAGATAATTTAAGTAGCATAAGCGTATGAACCTTAAATTAGCAAAAGTGTTATTACTACATTTTCACATTTATAATTTTATTACTTCCTCTATAAAATTGAACATTTATCTTAAAAATCACATTATAGAATTTCGAAGCATGAAGCTAAACGTACCTAAAATGATTATACAAATTAAAACTGCCAAGAGGACACAAAACAGATATTAAAACAACTTGAAGAATTATAACAAGGATTAATAAATTGAATTTGTAGTTTTTTAGTGTAACTGTTAAAATGAATTCTCCGACATTTTTTCAAATATAAAATTGAAATTTAATGCGCTAGGCCAATGAGAAAGCGTGCTTAAAATTGACTAATAATAGGCGACTTCGCATTCATATAGGAGTGATGTAATTACCCCACACTTTCTCCTCTGTTCTTTAATTGTGATTGCTATCGCATTTACCTGCTGGACTGGCTATCTAAGCCGGCTGCTTTACTTACGTCTAGAGCACAGTGTCACTAATTCGGCTAGTCCTCAAACACGCCAAACTTCATGATGCTTCACATCATGTCATACGTATTTGGGCATCTACTAATCGGGTTTATACGTGTGCCAGCCATCTCAATGTTGCCTTAAGACTAGTGTAACGACACAAATTAATGGCCGACATATTGCGTAAATTAAATTAAATTTTATTTACGTTGCACCAATGAGAAAAAGCGAAACTTGCCGTTTAACCAATAGTGTGCAAGTAGACATATATTACTATGGCATGCTATTTAAGCACAGCAATTTACCATGCAAGTCAGTTGTCGCATTTGCATTCTGCTTTGCGTTACGCGTGTGCGTTCTGTCGGCTGTCAATACCTACGCTGGTGATTTGATAGTTTTCGCCAACTATTGGCTACATCCGTGACTCATCTTGTTGCGGTACAACCAGCGAGACGAGCCAATTAATTACAGAACCTGAACGACGTGATTACAACACGACTACGGAAGCAACAACAACCAGAGTCCACCCAAGGCTCTAGGACATCTTCACACTCTGAATAATTCAGGCGAATGCACGACCAGGCTCTAATAAGGGCCCCCTATCAGTAACAAATCTCTATTCAGAGCACCTTAACCGAGTTTGTAACGTCGTACGGCATTTACTTGAAGCCGGGGCGTTTACAAAATTGGCGACCGCACCAGGATATTGATTATTGTTCTGATTTTTTTTGGTATAAATAAAATTGACTTCCTTTTTCATTTATTTGTGATAAAAATAGATTAACATTTGCGTTTTCTTTACCCTAATCGTGGTCTTCTGGGAATTTTGTTGGGTATATATTCGTAAATTTCTGTTTCTTTTTTTGGGATATAATAATAATACATTGGCATCAAAGGCCAATGGGGCCTCTGTTCATCTTTTCTACGTACAAACGGTACCGTACATACTCGACAGGCTCAATTGCGGATAATTTCAATTTTTTGGAAGCAGTTACTGTGACGTGCTTTTGTTCTGCGCTCATCACCTGTGGAAGCTTTTTGTAGGTAAGCGTTTCGTTAAAGTATATTTATATATTTTCATATTGCTTATAAATTTCTGCTTCAAAGATCCCGTAAGATTGTTAGAATGTCAGGTCCAATTTTAGATATTGATGTTCCTGTTTGGGATGGAGATAGTGAACTATTCTTTATGCACGTAGACTCCGCTTTCTCCCCTGTTCCTGATTATAACAGTCAGCAAAAACTGTCGAAGGTTATTGCTAAACTACCTTCTGAATTTCAGCGACGGATTTATCCTAAGCTTGAGGCCATTAGGAAGCTACCTAATCCCATTTTGGACCTACAAATCGAAGTAGAATCCTTGCTTGGGCCCACAGAGACTGAGCAGATAATAAGCAAATATGCGCAGTTAGACATGCCAAACCTTGGCCCCATCGAAATACTGAGGAAATTTCGGAAACGTTGGTATAAAACCAACATTTCTGACCATGAGGCTAAGGTTGTTTTTATTAACAACCTTCCCCAAACATTTAAACTCTTTGCCAGACAGCTCCCCAACACTCTCTCTATAGATGACTTATCTGAGAGATGTGAGTTAGAATATAGGGTTTTGGAACCCAAAGTGAATCCATCATCCTTTTCTTCACTCCCGCAAGATGATAGACTCTCCTCTTTAGAGGAAACAGTGGCGAACATGGCCAAAGTTCTAGAAGGATTGGCCATTACCAAATCCGAGCTAAATCAAGTGAATGCTCGACCCAATTTCGTTTCTAAGCCCAATTATAACGGTAGGCGGCGATCGAGATCTCCGCAATCCTTTAATAAATATGCCCCAAAGAACTGGTGTTATAACCACCAGAAGTTTTTTATTCATACCAAGTCTGTCTTTGTTGTTCCAAAGAATTTCCGAATGAGTGCCAATTTCCACAGCTGACGGAAAGGACAACAGACCGCAGGCACAATGGTGCATCAGTATCGGGAAACGTCTGGCGCAGGAAGTAGAAGACCGTACTTTCTGCACATCAACGGCATCAACGGCGCTACAGGGAAGAAGCCAACTACAATCCGACATCCCTGTCGACTATTTTCGTCCACGCCGAATTTTTCACATTGACAACCAAACAGACAATGCCGGTCGCAATCACCAGCCTACTTGTTTGCATGACCCGGCCAAACAGCCCAATGAGCTTCTGCACCTTCTTTATTTCAAAACTGGCGAAGAGTTTATCGTAGACACAGGTGCGGCAGTCTCAGTTCTCAAAGGTGATTCAATGGCCGAGATGTCGCTAGGCGTTCTTCTCGCAACAGCTACAGGCGAGCCCATACCAACTTATGGCTGCCAATACCGCACACTCAACATAGGTGTACGACGTGAATTTTCCCACAACTTCATCATTGCCAAGGTCTCACACAATATGATAGGCCTTGATTTCCTTTTGAAATTTCGGCTCATTGTTGATCTTGCCAATCAAAAGATCATCGACCCCTCCACCGGACTTGAGCAAAGTTTTTGGACACTTGCCTCCGAGCATTTGGAGTTACAGGTCATTCAGCCAACCCCAGTGCATCATTCAGCAGAGATAGCAGCAGCTCTTCGAGAATACAAATCGCTTTTCGATCTTAACAAGTCAGAGCTACGAGTCTCCAACACGATGCATCATATCGTCACAGAAGGACAATCTATTGCACTCAAGAAGCAACCACTGGCTCCTACTAAGCTGAAAGCTGCCCAAGAAGAATTCTCAAGGCTTTTGGAAGAGGGAAACATCAGACCATCGAAAAGTTCATGGGCGTCACCACTGCACTTAGTCTCTAAATCAAATGGATCGTACAGAGCCTGTGGAGACCACCGTAAGCTAAACTCAGTGACAAAATCTGATGCATATCCTATTCCAAATATTAACACTTTACTTGAAAAACTCAACGGCAGCAATTTCTTTCTCAGTGATTGACCTCAGACAAGCGTACCATCACATCCCGGTAGCACCAGAGGATATCGAGAAAACTACAGTCATCACTCCATTTGGCCTTTTTGAATATCTTTACATGCCTTTTGGACTTAAGTGTGCTACTCAGACATTTCAAAGATTCATAGACAACATACTTCGCGACGACTCTACTTATTGTATGTCATATCTCGATGACATTATGGTATTCAGTCCAGATCTAGAATCTCATGCGAAACATCTACGAAATGTCCTCTCACGCTTATCCAACCACGGACTCAAGATCAACTGTGACAAGACGCAGATTGCAATTTCATCCGTCGACTTCTTAGGGCATCGTATCACGGCCCAAGGTATTCAACCGTTGCCGTCAAAGACGAATTCAATCAAGAATATTAAACCACTGAGGACTTTTAGCGAGTTGGAGAAAATCCTGGGAGTACTAAATTATTATCGCAAGTTCCATCCGGGCCTTTCTAAACAACTTTATCCTTTGTGCAGGCACCTGCGGAACCGAAAAGGACTTAGCAAGAATTCCATCATTGCTTGGTCATCCGAAGACGAGGAATTACTTCTACTACCATCAACTCGTTAGCAAATGCCACAATGCTAACACATCCAGATTTTGAAAAGCCATTTCTACTCACGACAGATGCTTCTGAATTCGCTATTGGAGCCACTTTGGAACAAGAGATCGACGGATTTCGGAAGCCTATCAGTTTATACTCGCGTACTCTCCAACCAGTAGAAACGAGGTACGACACTTTCGGCCGAGAACTTCTCGCCATCCACGACACAGTGCGCCATTTTATCAACATCATTGGCAGTAGCAGATTTGTTGTTTTCACAGATCATGCACCACTAGTTAGCGCACTTCGAAACGCAACTTCATCTATCGCCAAGTACCCTGCCAGAATGGAAAGACAGCTTTCTCGTCTAAGCGAATGGCAATTTGACGTCTTTCACGTCAGGGGCAAACAGAACTTCATTGCAGATGCCCTGTCTAGGCCAGACGTCTCTCTACAACCTCCTTCACCGTCACCATTCACTGTCAACTCCGTGGCACTCAGTGAACCTGCACTAACGCCAACTCTCCTGCGAACGGAACAACGCGGTGACATTCACATTCAAAGATCAATAGCCCGTCACCCAACCAAAGTTCATATGCCGTCTGTGGGAAGGCTTACCAATTGTTTACTTCACGGGTACGCAGCCCAACAAACCAGTTCCGCCGACCAGCCTTCAGAGAAAAGTTTCGATTCAATTCACTCAATTTCTCACCATGGAAGCCAAGTGACTGTCCGACTTCTTACAGATCGTTTCTGGGGTCACAGACTTAGGCAGAATGTTGAACGATGGGTCTCAGAGTGTGCAATTTGTCAGAAAAACAAGATCACACGACACACTCGTTCTAAGTTGCAACATTTTCGGTCTACTTCTCGCCTAGCCATCGTCTACATCGACATAGTTCATCTAACAAAGGTTCAAGGTTTCAGCTACCTTCTAACTATGATCGATAGATTTACACAGTGGCCTGCGGCATTACCTCTTGGCACCATTTCTGCAGACGAAGTAACTAACGATTTTATCTCTGCATGGATATCCAATTATGGTGTTCCCAATGAGGTCATCACGGACAGAGGCACTTGCTTCTCATCTTATCGTTTCAAAACCACCTTACGGTACATGGGATGCATCTTACGCCAGACGACTGCCTACCATCCCCAAACTAATGGCATGGTAGAGAGAATGCATAGGGAACTCAAAGCAGCTTTAGCATCCTCGTCCATTAATGGCAACTGACTCGATGCACTACCTTTAATTCTGCTTGCCATGCGTTCCCGTACTCGTGAATCCATTAAAACATCTGCGTCACAACTCTTGTATGGCATGGATCTACGCCTGCCTAGTCAGCTCCCACGTCTACTACCGGCACAAAATGACCCACAAGACGAAGTTACCCGCCTTCTACTTCATTTCGGCTCAACAGCAGCCGAGACACACTCCTTGTCCAGTCTTCGTTCACCCACAGCTCCACAGCTGCAAGAGAATACTCGTTCGCAACGATAATGCTGTTGAACCACTACAACCAAAGTATCGCAGTCCTTAACCGATTTTGCTCAAACAACCAAAATACTTCATCATTATGCAAGGCGCTACACCGACATCAGTAAGCATAGACAGATTGAAACCGTTTATCGAACCACCTGATCCTGAGAGCGTTCAACCTTCTACACACGTCTCAGGCTCCGTCTGCCCACAATCTCAATATCCTGCTTTGTATAACGCGTAATTGATTTTATTAAACATTAACAGTAGCTATCAAAATTTTTTAACCTTACGTTATTTTTCGTATTTGTTTCACGTGGCATAACCAGCTGTTCTTAGCTAACAATTGTGTAGCATTTTTGAACAGTTCTTTGGTATTATGCCATCTCTGAGGCAATGTTCGTTTACATATTTTTATGCAGTTACCTTTGATTTTAATGTATATATTTTTACATTATAATGTATTTCTCACACATGACATCACACTGCCTATTTTGGTATGACCAGCTACTTGGAGCTAACGCTTTCGTGTAGCAATACTAAGTAGTGATCAGCTTCATATCATGGTACAGGCCACTTTCAATGCATATCTCAACTTCATCAATTGCACAAAGACCACTCTACAAATGTCATGACCTCAACGTCGAGCACTCCAGCTCCTTTGGTCGCATACAAACACATTGACAACGATCCAACCTGCTTAGTTTTTAACTTAAACCTGGCAAATCCAGAGGCGATTTACCTCGAAATCTTCACGCTGCGGCTCCAAAAACTTACACTGCTCTATTTTGCCTCACGTGGTATGACCGACCACTAGAGCTAACAATTTGTGTAGCAATTCCTAGTGGTTACCTGGCATCATATCATTGTTGAAGCAACCAACAAGCATATTTAAGCCCAGCATTTATGGTTCATCATATTTTTGCTTAACTTGGTTCGAACTCTGTCATGCATTTCTTATCTAGCCTCGCAGAGAGGAATTTTTTCCTTTTTTTCAGAGAGGAAAGTGTTGTAACGACACAAATTAATGGCCGACATATTGCGTAAATTAAATTCAATTTTATTTACGTTGCACCAATGAGAAAAAAGCGAAACTTGCCGTTTAACCAATAGTGTGCAAGTAGACATGGCATGCTATTTGAGCACGGCAATTTACCATGTAAGTCAGTTGTCGCATTTGCATTCTGCTTTGCGTTACGCGTGTGCGTTCTGTCGGCTGTCAATACCTGCGCTGGTGATTTGATAGATTTCACCAACAATTGGCTACATCCGTGACTCATCTTGTTGCGGTACAAACAGCGAGACGAGCCAATTAATTGCAGAACCTGAACGACGTGACTACAACACGTCAACGTGAGCAACAACAACCAGAGTCCACCCAAGGCTCTAGGACATCTTCACACTCTGAATAATTCAGGAGAACGAACGACCAGGCCCTCTTAAGTTTCCCCTATCAGTAACAAATCTCTATTCAGAGCACCTTAACCGAGTTTGTAACGTCGTACGGCATTTACATTAGTCAAGTCATTTCAACAGCATCTGACACATCATGTGTAAACGCCCCAGCCTCAAGTAAATGCTGAACGACGTTACAATGTCAGTTTTGGTACCAGGAAGGTTGAGTTAAGACTTTTGGGGGCCCTTAACAGGGCCGGTATTGCGTTCTCTGTCAAATGCCGAGAAGGTCAGTTAGTTTAGCAGAGTCCAGAGTTACTTCTAGACACTTGAGACCAGCTCTGGTTGACTTGGGTTGTGGTTCCTTCTGTTGTGGCGTTCAAATACCGGTGACTAAACTCGTTGAAGTTCTGCAGTATCTTGCTCGTCTCTCTAGATGTACAGCAGCAAGAATTGCGTGACTGAAATTGCCAATGTGCGTGAAGCAAGCCCAAAAATCAGCGTAGGTGACAATAGCAGACAACACGTCGGAGAAACGCAGAGAAGAAGGCAAACGCGTCAACTGATTTGCGTGGTAAATTAACGATGCTTAAATAGCCTTGATTGGCTATTTGAACACCATTGATTAACGGCAAATTTTGCTTTTTTCTCATTGGTGCAGCGTAAATTGAATTGAATTTATTTACGCAATATGTCAGGGAATTGCTTTTTGTCATTACATCACTTTCCTTTCTGAAAAAAAGATAAAATTCCTCTCGGCGAGGTAAGATAAGAAATGCATGGCAGAGTTCGAACCAAGTTAAGCAGCTGGTTATTATTCTGCCCATAGATAATAAAAAATGTACCGTAAATGCTGGGCTGAAGTATGCTTGTTGGTTGCTCCAACAATGATATTATGCCAAATAACCACTAGGAATTGCTACACATATTGTTAGCTGTAGTGGCCGGTCATACCACGTGAGGCCAAATAGAGCAGTGTAATGTTTGGAAGCCACAGCGTGAGGATTTTAAGGGATATTGCCACTGAAGTTGTCAAGTTTAAGTTAAAACCTGGGCAGGCTGGATCGCCGTGTTTGTCAACGACCAAAGGAGCTATTGTGAGCTCGACGTTGTGGTCATGATATTTGTAAAGTGGTCTCTGTGCAACTAATGAAGTTGAGATATGCTTTGAAAATGGCCTGTACCATGATATGAAGCTGATAACCACTTAGTGTTGCTACACGAAAGCGTTAGCTCTAAGTAGCTGGTCATACCAAAATAGGCAGTGTGAGCTTAGACGTGAGCCATACATTATAATGTAAAAATATATACATGAAAAACAAAGGTAAGGGCATAAAAAATTATGTATTTCCACATTGCCTCAGAGATGGCATAATACCAAAAACTGTTCAAAAATGCTTGAAAATTGTTAACTGAGAACAGCTGGTTATGCCACGTGAGACAAGTGCGAAAAAAAGAATCATATGGATTCATAGGTCACGTTGCGCGACATAGGGCGCAAGTGTTGCGCGTAAAGTTAAAAATTTTGATAAGTAGAATAACGAAAAATTAATCTTTAAAAAATCAATTACGCGTTATGCAAAGCAAGCTATTGCTAGGTTGAAATTGTAGGCAAATGTAACCTGAGACATGTGTAGAAGCTGGAATGCTCTCAGGATCAGGCGGTTGGAAAAACAGTGTCAACCTGTCTATGCTTACTGATGTCGGTTTCGCAGAGATCCGAATGATCATAATTTCCAATTTTGTTTTGTTTTTGATCGGGTTGAGTTTGTATTCGTCCCAATGGAAATGCGGTTCTATCAAGTCTTTGTTGTGTGATAGAACCGCATTTCCATTGGGACGAATACAAACTCAATCCGATCAAAGACAAAACAAAATTGGAAGTTATGATCAATCGGATCTTTGTGAAATTGTCCCTGCAAAGCTACTACCCGCGTACGCAAAACGCGGCATTGGAATATATGAAGCTGGTACTCCGACAAAACAATTAAAAAAACTGATGTCGGTGTCGCGCCTTACATAATAATGAAGTATTTGGGTTGTCTGAGCAAAATCGGGTTAGGATCGCGATATTTTGGTTGTAGTGGTGCAACAACAGTGTCGTTGCGAACGGTCTCTGCGGCTGGCAATGGGTGAACGAGACTGAACGAGACGTATGTCTCGGCTGCTGTTCAGGCTTATGCTACCGGCGGGCTGAGTCGGGCGGGCGAATTCGTCTTGTCGGTCATCCTGTGCGAGTAGTGAACGATGAGGCTGACGAACGTAGATGAGTTGTTCGTATCGTTGTTACAATGGTTCTGAGTGCCCAATCGCATGGCGAGCGAATCGCATCGACGGAGTTACCGTGGACGGGATGATAAAGCGGCGAGTTCTGTCATCTCTCTACCAAACCGTTGTCTTGGGGATGGTGAGGCTGATATCAGGCCATCCGTAACAGGCTGAAGTGATCCGATGAGAACGGGAATGCCTCTGTCGGTGATGACCTCATTGGGTACCGTAATTAGTGTCAATGCGGAGAGTAAACCGTTAATTGCGTCTGCGAAATGGTGCGAAGAGATATTGCCGCGAACCGCGAATATTATCTATAAATCATAGTTAGAAGGTAGCTGAAACCTTGAACCTTTGTCAGATGAACTATGTCGATGTAGACGATGGCTAGGCGAGAAGTAAATCGAAAATGTTGCAACTTAGAACAAGTGTGTCGTGTGATCTTGTTTTTCTGACAAATAGCACACTCGGAGAACCATCGTTTAGCGTTCTGCCTAAACCTGTGACTCCAGAAACGATCCGTGAGAGGTCGGACAGTCGCTTTGCTTCCTGGGTGAGAAATTGAGTGAATTGAGTGGAAAACCTTTCTCTAAATGCTTGTCAGCTAAACTGGCTTGTTGGGCTGCGTACCCATGAATTAAATATTTTGTAAGCCTTCCCAGAGATGGCATATAAACTTAGTTGGGTGACGGGCTACTAAACTGAATATGAATGCCATGGCGCTGTTCCGTTCACAAGAGGGATGGCGTTAGTGCTGGTTCACTGAGTGTCACGGAATTGACCGTGAATGGCGACGGCGAAGGTGGTTGTAGTGAGACATCTGACCTAGAAAGGACATCTGCAATGAAGTTTTGTTCACCATTGACATGAAAGATGTCAAATTGCCATTCGCTTAGGCGCGAAAGCTGTCTTTTCACTGTGGCAGGATACTTGGCTATAGTTGAAGTTGCGTTTTGAAGTGCGCTAACTAATGGTGTATGATTTGTGAAAACAACAAAACTGCTACTGCCAACAATGCTGATAAAATGGTGCACTGCGTCGTGGATGGCGAGAAGTTCTCGACCGAAAGTGTCGTATCTCGTTTCTACCGGTTGGAGAGTACGCGAGTAAAAACTGATAGGCTTCTGAACTTCGTCGATCTCTTGTTCCAATGTGGCTCCAATAGCGAATTCAGGAGCATATGTTGTGAATTGAAATGGTCGTTGAAAATCTGGTTGCGTTAGCATTGGGGCATTTGATAACGAGTTGATGGCGAGTCGAAGTAATTTCTCGTCTTCGGATGACCAAACAATGATGGAATTCTTGCTAAGTCCTTTTCGATTCTGCAGTTGCCTGCACAAAGAATAAAGTTGTCTTGAAAGGCCTGGAAGGATCTTGCGATGGTAGTTTAGTACTTCTAAAATTTTTTGCAACGCGCTAACAGTCTTTGGTAACTTAATATTCCTGATTGAATTCGCCTTTGACGGAAAAGGTTGAATACCTTGTGACGTGATACGATGCCCTAAGAAGTCGACGGATGTAGTAGCAATCTGCGTCTTGCCCCAGTTGATCTTGAGTCCGTGGTTGGATAAGCGTAAGAGGACATTTCGTAGATGCTTAGCACTGAATACCATTATGTCATCGAGATATGACATATAATAAGCGGCGTCGTCGCGAATTATGTTGTCCATGAATCTTTGAATGTCTGTGTAGCACACTTCAGTCCAAAAGGCTTGTAAAGATATTCGAAAAGGCCAAATGGAGTGATGACTGCAGTCGTTTCAATATCTTCTGGTGCTACTGAAATGTGATGGTAGGCTTGTTTGAGGTCAATCACTGAGAAGAAATTCAAATAATGTGTTAATGTTGGAATAGGATATGCATCAGATTTTGTCACTGAATTTAACTTGCGGTAATCTCCACAGGTTATATACGATCCGTTTGATTTGGAAAATAAGTGTAGTGGTGACGCCCATAAACATTTCATTGGTCTGATGATTCCTTCTTCCAACAGCCTTGAAAATTCCTCTTGAGAAGCTTTCAGTTTACAGGGGCCAGTGGTCGCTTTTTGAGTGCTATATGTTGTCCTTTTGTGTCGATATGGTGCATCGTATTGGAGACACGTAGCTCTGACTTGCTAAGATCGAAAAGCAACTTGTGTTCTCGAAGAACTGCTGATATCTTTTCTGAATGATGCACTTGGGTTGGACTAATGACCTGTAACTCCAAACGCTCGTAGGCAAGTGTCCAAAACTTTGTTCAAGTCCGGTGGAGGTGTCGGTGATCTTCTGATTGGCAAGATCAACAGTGAGCCAAAATTTCAAAAGGAAATCAAGGCCTATTATATTGTGTGAGACCTTGAAAATGATTAAGTTGTGAATAAATTCACACCGCAAAACCTATATTGAGTGTGCCATACCGACAACCATAAGTAGGTATGGGATCGCCTGTAGCTGTTGCGAGTAGGACGCCTAGCGACATCTCGGCAATTGAATCAATTTTGAGAACTGAGACTTCTGCACCTGTGTCTACGATGAATTTTTCGCCAGTTCTGAAATCAAGAATGTGCGTAAGTTCGTTTGGCTGTTTGGCCGGATCATGCAAAAGAGTAGGCTGATGATTGCGAATGGCATTGTCCGTTTGGCTATCTATGTAGCAAATTCGGCGTGGACGAAAAGAGTCGATAGGAATGTCAGATTTTAAGTAATTTTTTCCTTGTGGCGAGGTTGATGTCGTTGATGCGCAGAAAGTACGGTCTTCTACTTTCTGCGACATACGTTTCCCGATCCTGATGCACCACTGCGCATGTTTTCTGTTGCCTTTCCCGTCAGCTGTGGAAATTGGCATTCATTCGGAAATTCTTCTGAACGGTAGAGACAGACATAACATGAATGAAATTACTTCTGGTGATTATAGCACCAGTTCTTTGGGGCATATCTGTTAAAGGAATGCGGGGATCTCGATCGCTGCCTACTGTTATAATATGTTATGGGCGTAAAATTTGGTCGATCGTTCACCTGATTTAGCTCGGATTTTCCCATGGCCATTCCTTCTTGAACTTTAGCCATGTTTTGCTACTGTCATCCTGCGAAGGCGGACAAAAAGATGACGAATTCAACTTAGGTTCCATACCCTAAATTCTAACTCACATGTCTCAGATAAGTCATCTATAGAGAGAGTGTTGCGGAGCTGTATGGCGAATAATTTTATTGATTGTGGAAGATTGTTAATAAAAATAGCCTTAGCCTCATGGTCAGAAATATTGGTTTTACACCTACGTTTCCGTAATTTCCTTAAAATCTCAATGGGGCCAAGGTTTGGCATGTCTAACTGCGCGTATTTATTTATTATCTGTTCGGTTTCTGTGGGACTCAGCAAGGATTCTACTTCATTTTGTAGGCCCAAAATGGGATTAGGTAGCTTTCTAATGGCCTCAAGCTTCGGATAAATCCGTCGCTGAATTTCAGATGGTAGTTTAGCAAAAACCTTTGCCAGTTTTTGATGACTTTCATAATCTGGAAACTGGGAGAAAGCGGAGTCTACGCGCATAAAGTATAGTTCGCTATCTCCATCCAAAACAGGAACAACAATATCTAAAATTGGACCTGACATTCTAATAATCTTACGGGATCTTAAAAGCATAAATTTATAAGCAAGATGAAATTGTATAAAAAGACTTTAAACGAAACGCTTACCAACTAACAGCTTCTACAGTTGAAACAAAATCTTCCACAGTTAAATCTGTCGAGCACATCAGTTCTACTCTTTCGTACAGTCAATTTTTTTTTCACAGACCACCAAGATGTACAGTTTTGTACGCAAAAAAATTATTGAATAGAAGACCTTCCTTCTAAAAATATATACTAAACAAAATTCCCCAGAAGACCTCGACTTTAGAGAGATTAACAACCAGAGTAAAAAGTATACGCAAATTTTATTTTATTGTAATCCCAAAAAAATGAAAAAGTAACAGTCGATTTTATTTATACCAAAAAGTTTTCTGATGACTAAAAAAACAGTACAGTACTCAGTATCCTGGCGAGGTCGCCAATTTCGTAAGCGCCCCAAGTAAATGCCGTACGACGTTACAAAATCAGTTTTGGTGCCAGGAAGGCTGAGTTGGTACTGTTGGGGGGGCCCTTAACAGGGCCGGTCCTGAGTTCTCGGGCAAATGCCGAGAAGATCAGTTAGTGTAGCGGTGTCCAGAAGTACTCCAAGACACTTGAGACCAGCTCTGATTGACTTGGGTTGTGGTTCATTCTGTTGTGGCGTTAAAATCCCACTGAGTAAACTCGTTGAAGTTCTGCAGTAACTGGCTCGTCTCTCTAGTTGTACAGCAACAAGATTGGCGTGACTGAAATTGCCAATGTGTGTGAAGCAAGCACAAAAATCATCGTAGGTGACAATAACAGACAGCATGTCGGAGAAACGCACAGCAGAAGGCAAACGAGACAACTTTTATGGTAAAATCACCGTGCACACGCAGGGCACAGCAGGAGACATCAAACGCGGTAATGACAAGCATGGTAAATGCACTGTGCTTATATAGAGTAGAAAACATAAGCTCGTTTGCCTTTGGTTAACGGAAAACTTCTCCTGTTTTAATTGGTGCCGCGTAAAATTAAAATTCAATTATGCAATATGTCGGCGAATTGTTCTTAAGCAGGTACAACAGTATCGTAAACGCCCCGGCTAGAAGTAAGTGCCGTGAGACGTTAGAAGAAGAAGAATAAAAGCCAGACTTTGTGTAAGCAGTTACTGTTAGTGGCCTTTGACAGGGCTTGAAAGGTGTCCTTCGGCAAAAGCCGTTAAAGCTTATTTATATTGCAGTAATTATAGTTTCTAGACATACTTCAAGAGCTTTGCTCTGTTATTCGGTTGGTTTGCTGGTTTTTCTTTTTTGTGGATACAGCGTAATAAGTAGAGTTGTTGAAACCGGATATGTGAGTTGCTGTTCAAAGGTTTATAATTGTCTTGTTTAAGATCTGCGGCAACACCGTGGTGGCTGGCACACATAGAAATCGGATTAATATATGATCGATTACGTATGACTAGTTGTGCAGCAACATGTAGATTGGTGTGGCTGATGACTAAGCGACGAGATATCATAGCGTGGTAAGTCGACGCAGGTAGCCAGTCAAGAACGGAGAGCAACAACAATCACACATTGCAAGCAGAGCAGAAGTGTCTACTGTGTGGCAGATGTATCATGCTTAAATAGATGCACAGTCTTACGCCATTGGTCAACGGAAAATTTCACGTTTTAATTGGTATAGCGTATTAAAATTTGAATTTGATTTTGGCAATATGTCGGGGAATTAATCTAGGACGTTACACTATATATTCTTTTGAATTTTGCGTATTTAGAGGTTTCTGTATTCTGTAACGGTTCTTGCTTGATTTTCTCTAGCAAACTTCAGTTGAAATTTTATTTCTCAGTTCGGTTTTACAAATCTTAATGTTCACGCTATAAGTCTGCGTTTTTATTTGAGCATACTGTGAACGTTCAATAACTGGTACTTTATTAAATCTGTTTTAGGGTCTAATCTCTTTCTAGGCCATATACTCGGATTTAATGTTTCGTAAGAAGTACACAGTCCTGGGCCTATTAATAAATTAATCAAATATATTCAAGTGTGATTAACATGGAAACATCTTAAATTTTAGGACACTGATAATTTAGCTCAATATATTGTAGGCATGAGCTTAACAGATATAAAAGAGAAAACCATCTTATCAGACTCATATAGGCATTTTGATACTGAATCCGAATTTGCGTCTACGGGGCTCTCGTGAATTGAAAGTATTGGAGCGTTTACAAGATATGGTGATTGCGCCAGTCCAAAAATTATCAGTTTACTCACATACAAATCTGAAAAACATTCAGTTTGGGTCGGAGATGCTCAAATACTATTTAAATCTTACCTAATTGTGAGCCCTATTGAGAAATTTGCTACAGCATCCATGGCATTGCCAGAGAATTTCAGAAGCACCCTAGATAATTTTAGTAACAAATCTGTTGAAGAAGAACCGCAAAACGCCTTTGAGTTGTTAATGGCCGAAATTCAAGTGAGATATCATCCTGGAAGGTCGGCACATATGCATGAATTGTTGGGCCTAAAAGTGTTAGAGCGTCAAATTCTATCAGAATTTTATGAACGACTTTGTGAAAATCCTCCGGATTGAATATATCCCGAGATGCAGTGAGCTCCATTGTTACAACTGAGCTACTATACATGCTTATAGCCCCGTTAGAGGTTTTTGAGAAGATGAATGTTGATTGGCCAAATTAACTCAGAGGACTTGACGCCATGCATAAACAGCAGGAACCGCATGTATATGCTGTAACGGCAGATTCAATTATGATGCAGCCAGGAAGTGCAGATACATGAAATATCCTGGCACTACAGGAAAATATGCGCTTATGGTAGTCCGATAGGAATTATGGGGATGAAAGAACTCTCGCTAACTGGGACCGAAATCTTCCTTTAAGTGTAATTTTTTTGTTGTCGATGTGATGGACCATATCATTGGGATGAAAATCTTGACTCATTTCAATCTGAGATTAGATCCCAAAACTAAGACCCTCGGAGAAGGCGTGGGGATGTTAACACACACTGAGTGTAATATTTTAGCGGTTAAAACAGTCCTTTTACCCCGTCCCATTGTTGCATGTGATTTTGCCGATATCGTGGAAAAAATCCTTGCAGTATTTCAACCTTTTAGTGCTAAGAGAAATGGATTGAAAACAGGAGTAGGGCACCAAATATATTTGGTGGTTCTATTGCCTAGTTCAACAAAGGCCCAACCATTGGCTCAACACAAGTAAACAATTACTGTTACTAAATTTCACCAATTGTGCAAAGAGTGAATTTGTAGAATGTCAAATTTCAATTTTGGTTACACAATTGTGGTAGTTCCCAAACTTGAATCAAGACAATGGAGGGTTTATGGGAATTATCGTCTATTAAATTGAATGACTAAGGTGATACATATCCTCTTCTTAACCAGAATACTCTACTACGAGACATAATTGGATATGAGGTTTGTTCAACTTTCGATCTCCAGAAAGCGTACTATCAGATACGGATGGAGGAAAGTTCTATACTACCCACCGCAGTCAGATTTCAAGGAAGGGAATCACACGAATTTCTTCGAATGCTTTTTGTGTTTAAGAATATCAGTCAGATGTTACAGCGTTTGGTTAAGGAAGTCCTTCAGAGTCAACCATTTGCGAGTTTGTATAGACGACATAATTATTTTCAGTCGATGGCGTGATGAACATTGTAAGAATTTGGAAACAGTTTTGACCAGGTTGGAACACTATGGATTATTGGTCAAACACAAAGGGAGCAAAATTGGATGCTCTTCAGTTAAATATCTGGGACATATACATTCTAAAGATGGAATTAAAACTTCGGACGATAAATCCAAGCCACCAATGACGTAACGGAGCCCCGGACCTTGCGCCTGTTGCAAAGGTTCTCCGTCATGATCAGCTATTATCGAAGATTCATTCCAGGTCTTGCGGGAATTTTAGGATCGATAACACATCCCCTTACACGTGAAAATTGCACAAGCAAGAAGACCTGGCCTTTCACATTTGAGTCAGGAAGATCGAGAAAAATCCCAGTGGGCCAAGGAAATGCTAAGTAACATTACTACACTAGCACCTTTAGATTGGGTGTAGCCATTTGAGCTAATCACAGATGCTTCAGATGTTGCAATAGGGAAAGGGCTTCAGTAAAGAGACCAAGATATAGTAAGAACGATTGGGTTTTACAGCCAAAAGCTCCATGATCGAGAAAAAACGGTATGATATTTTTGGTGAAGTGCTTCTTGCTGCGTATGCTGCAGTGCTACATTTTGAGCATTATTTATACGATCATCAGTTACAATTATTAAAATATAAGAAGCTGTTGATAAACATATTTGGTAAATTCATGAGGCTTAATTACTCTAGCAGGCTGAATTCTCAGGTTACCCAATTGGCAGAATTCGAATTCTCTGTCTCTCATATTGCTGGTAAAGAAAATGTCGTAGCAGATGCACTTAGCAGACTGAATGTAGCAGACGTCAAGCTGATACATCAAGGTCCATTGAAGAATTGAGAAGATTCTCCTGACAATTTAGTCAATCAAATTGAGGAAGCGCAAGGATTGGATCACCTTACGTTAATATTGACAGGTGGTTGTTATACGAAACGTCCAGAGACCAACCCCGACCATATGTGCCGTTGGAGTTACACGCCAAAATAATTCCATATTAACACGATTTAGGACATCTATCCATAAAAGCCAACATTCAATTAATTACTGATAGATACGTATGGCCACATATGTTTAAAGACATACGGGCTTGGTTAAGAGCCTGTACCAATGTCAAACTTGTAAGGTGTGGAGACATACTAGTATCGAGATACAGAATATTGGGATATCACCTGGACGTTTCAGACATGTACATATAGGCATTGTTGAGACACCTGAATTTAATGGTCAAACATATTTGCTAATAATGTTTGATCGTTTTAGTCGCCAAATTGATGAGGCGATCTTGAAGGATATGACAGCGCAAGAAGTTTTTTCGCGTTCCCACATTATTGGTTATCGCATTATGGTGTTCCGGTAAGAGACCCTAGTGATCGCAGTAATCAATTTATGTCAGAGCTTTTCATAAGATCTCTCAGTATAATGGGAATAAATGAAGTGTATTCTAGCGTATACAATCCAAATGCGAGTGGGATGGTAGAAAGGCTGCATCGTGAACTGAAAGCTGCGTTGAGGTGTACTATAGGAAAAAGCTGGGTACACGATCTTTGAATAATATTACTTGCCATGCGCAAAAGATATAGGGCACAGTTATGAAGTCCAATAGCAGAATTGGTATATGGTAAACCATAAAGTTTGCCTGGAGATCTTCTAATAGACAACTCAAGTAGTCTAGATTGGGCTTCTAGCTATATAGTTTGGTTTGTAGGAGCAATTAGAGATAAGATGTATTGTTTAGCTCCGACAAAGGCTAGAAAAGTAAAAAACAAATGCTATGTGTTAAATACTGTTTGTTGCGAAGAACTAATATATATGCAAGTATGTATTAGGTTTTGCGAACCTAGTAACAAATTAGTTCAGTTGTGACCAGAAGGATAAACCAAAGGCAGCATGAACGGAAAGTATAATCTCATGCACATTCGAATGTGCATGTTATGTTATTCTTTCGGTAGCACAGATTGTAGGAGTTTTGCGGGGTTATTTTCTCCCTACATTTGATTGGCATCGGCTGTGGAGATCCGTTTTTATGATCAATCCCCGGCCTTTTCCCGATGGGTGTTGTGAGAAGACTAATACGAATGATCACAGATGTATTGTGAATAACGTTGCATGTAAGTTCATAGTTAGTCCATATTAACCGTGCTCTAGACGGCAATAAAATGAAATGTTGTTAACACCATTGAATGTCTTATACACAAGACACAGTCAAACAAAATTGTCCGTGCTCTAGACGGCAATAAAATGACATATTGTTAACACAATTGAATGTCTTATACACAAGTCACAGTCAAACAAATTGTCCATGCTCCAGACGGCAAAAGAAGTAAATACTGTTCACAAAGTTGAATATCTTATGCACAAGCAATTATCCTTTCGCAAATGTCTGAATTGTGGTAAATACATATAACCGATTGAAAATATGTGATGATATGAGTCAAGTCACTGGTAAAAGTTGTCACTGGTGATAAATAGATCAAAATCGTGTAAAAACTTCAATGAAAAAACTTCACAAATAATTAGTTCACTTATTTAATAATAATAATCCATTGTACTCTGAAATTCGAATAGGTATAGTTAGATGCAAACAGTAAATCACTTGCATAAACTGCGAATAATCCAACGAAAAGAAATAAATCCACCATGACACTACAATCCACCGCATGTTTCATGCGTATTGCGCGCGGGTGTGTATATTTAATAAACAACCATATTGTAAACGCCCCGGCTTCAAGTAAATGCCGTACGACGTTACAAACTCGGTTAAGGTGCTCTGAATAGAGATTTGTTACTGATAAGGGGGCCTTAAGAGGGCCTGGTCGTGCGTTCTCCTGAATTATTCAGAGTGTGGAGATATCCTAGAGCCTTGGGTGGACTCTGGTTGTTGATGATCCCATTGTAGAGTTGTAATCACGATGTGGATAACGTCGTTCAGGTTCTGCAATTAATTGGCTCGTCTTGCTGGTTGTACCGCAACAAGATGAGTCACGGATGTAGCCAATTGTTGGTGAAACTATCAAATCACCAGCGTAGGTATTGACAGCCAACAGAACGCACACGCGTAACGCAAAGCAGAATGCAAATGCGACAACTCACTTGCATGGTAAATTGCCGTGCTTAAATAGCATGCCATGTCTACTTGCACACTATTGGTTAAACGTCAAGTTTTGCTTTTTTCTCATTGGTGCAACATAAATAAAATTGAATTTTATTTACGCAATATGTCGGCCATTAATTTGTGTCGTTACAACACTTTCCTCTCTGAAAAAAGGAAAAAAATTCCTTTCTGCGAGGCTAGATAAGAAATGCATGACAGAGTTCGAACCAAGTTAAGCAAAAATATGATGAACCATAAATGCTGGGCTAAAATATGCTTGTTGGTTGCTTCAACAATGATATGATGCCAGGTAACCACTAGGGATTGCTACACCAATTGTTAGCTCTAGTGGTCGGTCATACCACGTGAGGCAAAATAGAGCAGTGTAAGTTTTGGGAACCGCAGCGTGAAGATTTCAAGATAAATCGCCTCTGAATTTGCCAGGTTTAAGGTAAAATCTAAGCAGGTTGTATCGTCGTCAATGTGTTTGTATAAGACCAAAGGAGCTAGAATGCTCGACGTTGTGGTCATGACATTTGTAGAGTGGTCTTTGTGCAATTGATAAAGTTGAGATATGCATTGAAAGTGGCCTGTACCGTGATATGAAGCTGATCACTACTTAGTGATGCTACACGAAAGCGTTAGCTCTAAGTAGCTGGTCATACCAAAATAGGCAGTGTGATGTCATGTGTGAGAAATACATTATAATGTAAAAATATATACATTAAAATCAAAGGTAACTGCATAAAAATATGTACACGAACATTGCCTCAGAGATGGCATAATACCAAAGAACTGTTCAAAAATACTACACAATTGTTAGCTAAGAACAGCTGGTTATGCCACGTGAGACAAATACGAAAAATAACGATAAGGTTAAAAAATTTTTTGATAGTTAATGTTAATGTTTAAAAAAATCAATTACGCGTTATACAAAGCAAGATGTTGAGATTGTGGGTAGACGGAGCCTGAGACATGTGTAGAAGGTTGAACGCTCTCAGGAACAGGCGATTCGATAAACAGTTTCAACCTGTCTATGCTTACTGATGTCGGTGTAGCGCCTTGAATAATAATGAAGTATTTTGGTTGTCCGAGAAAAATCCGGTAAGGACTGCGATACTTTGGTTGTAGTGGTGCAACAGCATTATGGTTGCGAACGAGTACTCTCTTGCAGCTTTGGAGCTGTGGGTGAACGAAGTCTGGACGAGGCGTGTGTCTCGGCTGCTGTTCAGACATGTTACCGAAATGAAGTCGAAGGCTGGTAGCTTCGTCTTGTGGGTCATCTTGTGCCGGTAGTAGACGTGGGAGCTGACTAGGCAGGCGTAGATCCATGCCATACAAGAGTTGTGACGCAGATGTTTTAATGGATTCACGAGTACGGGAACGCATGGCAAGCAGAACTAAAGGTAGTGCATCGACCCAGTTGCCATTAATGGACAAGGATGCTAAAGCTGCTTTGAGTTCCCTACGCATTCTCTCTACCATACCATTAGCTTCGGGATGGTAGGCAGTCGTCTGGCGTAAGATGCATCCCATGTACCACAAGGTGGTTTTGAAACGATCAGATGAGAAGCAAGTGCATCTGTCCGTGATGACCTTATTGGGCACATCGTAATTGGATATCCATGCAGAGATAAAATCGTTAGTTACTTCGTCTGCAGAAATGGTGCCAAGAGGTAATGCCGCAGGCCACCGTGTAAATTTATCAATCATAGTTAGAAGGTAGCTGAAACCTTGAACCTTTGTCAGATGAACTATGTCGATGTGGACGATGGCTAGGCGAGAAGTAGATCGAAAATGTTGCAACTTAGAACGAGTGTGTCGTGTGATCTTGTTTTTCTGACAAATAGCACACTCTGAGACCCATCGTTTAACATTCTGCCTAAGTCTGTGACCCCAGAAACGATCTGTAAGAAGTCGGACAGTCGCTTGGCTTCCTGGGTGAGAAATTGTGTGAATTGAATCGAAAACATTTCTCTGAAGGCTGGTCAGCAGAACTGGCATGTTGGGCTGCGTACCCGTAAAGTAAGCAATTGGTAAGCCTTCCCACAGACGGCATATGAACTTGGTTGGGTGACGGGCTATTGATCTTTGAATGTGAATGTCACCGCGTTGTTCCGTTCGCAGGAGAGTTGGCGTTAGTGCAGGTTCACTGAGTGCCACGGAGTTGACAGTGAATGGTGACGGCGAAGGTGGTTGTAGAGAGACGTCTGGCCTGGACAGGGCATCTGGAATGAAGTTCTGTTTGCCCTTGACGTGAAAGACGTCAAATTGCCATTCGCTTAGACGAGAAAGCTGTCTTTCCACTCTGGCAGGGTACTTGGCGATAGATGAAGTTGCGTTTTGAAGTGCGCTAACTAGTGGTGCATGATCTGTGAAAACAACAAATCTGCTACTGCCAATGATGCTGATAAAATGGCGCACTGCGTCGTGGATGGCGAGAAGTTCTCGGCCGAAAGTGTCGTACCTCGTTTCTACTGGTTGGAGAGTACGCGAGTAGAAACTGATAGGCTTCCGAACTCCGTCGATCTCTTGTTCCAACGTGGCTCCAGTAGCGAATTCAGAAGCATCTGTCGTGAGTAGAAATGGCTTTTCAAAATCTGGATGTGTTAGCATTGTGGCATTTGCTAACGAGTTGATGGCAAGTCGAAGTAATTCCTCGTCTTCGGATGACCAAGCAATGATGGAATTCTTGCTAAGTCCTTTTCGGTTCCGCAGGTGCCTGCACAAAGGATAAAGTTGTTTTGAAAGGCCTGGAAGGAACTTGCGATAATAGTTTAGTACTCCCAGGATTTTCTGCAACTCGCTCAACAGTCCTTGGTGACTTGATATTCTTGATTGAATTCGTCTTTGACGGCAACGGTTGAATACCTTGGGCCGTGATACGATGCCCTAAGAAGTCGACGGATGAAGTTGCAATCTGCGTCTTGTCACAGTTGATCTTGAGTCCGTGGTTGGATAAGCGTGAGAGGACATTTCGTAGATGTTTCGCATGAGATTCTAGATCTGGACTGAATACCATAATGTCATCGAGATATGACATACAATAAGCAGAGTCGTCGCGAAGTATGTTGTCTATGAATCTTTGAAATGTCTGAGTAGCACACTTAAGTCCAAAAGGCATGTAAAGATATTCAAAAAGGCCAAATGGAGTGATGACTGCAGTTTTCTCGATATCCTCTGGTGCTACCGGGATGTGATGGTACGCTTGTCTGAGGTCAATCACTGAGAAGAAATTGCTGCCGTTGAGTTTTTCAAGTAAAGTGTTGATATTTGGAATAGGATATGCATCAGATTTTGTCACTGAATTTAGCTTACGGTAGTCTCCACAGGCTCTGTACGATCCGTTTGATTTTGAGACTAAGTGCAGTGGTGACGCCCATGAACTTTTCGATGGTCTGATGATTCCCTCTTCCAAAAGCCTTGAGAATTCTTCTTGGGCAGCTTTCAGCTTAGCAGGAGCCAGTGGTCGCTTCTTGAGTGCAATAGGTTGTCCTTCTGTGACGATATGATGCATCGTGTTGGAGACTCGTAGCTCTGACTTGTTAAGATCGAAAAGCGATTTGTATTTTCGAAGAGCTGCTGATATCTCTGCTGAATGATGCACTGGGGTTGGCTGAATGACCTGTAACTCCAAACGCTCGGAGGCAAGTGTCCAAAAACTTTGCTCAAGTCCGGTGGAGGGGTCGATGATCTTTTGATTGGCAAGATCAACAATGAGCCGAAATTTCAGAAGGAAATCAAGGCCTATTATATTATGTGAGACCTTGGCAATGATGAAGTTGTGGGAAAATTCACGTCGTAGACCTATGTTGAGTGTGCGGTATTGGCAGCCATAAGTTGGTATGGGCTCGCCTGTAGCTGTTGCGAGAAGAACGCCTAGCGACATCTCGGCCATTGAATCACCTTTGAGAACTGAGACTGCCGCACCTGTGTCTACGATGAACTCTTCGCCAGTTTTGAAATCAAGAAGGTGCAGAAGCTCGTTGGGCTGTTTGGCCGGGTCATGCAAACAAGTAGGCTGGTGATTGCGACCGGCGTTGTCCGTTTGGTTCTCTATGTGAAAAATTCGGCGTGGACGAAAAGAGTCGACAGGGATGTCGGATTGTAGTTGGCTTCTTCCCTGTAGCGCCGTTGATGCCGTTGATGTGCAGAAAGTACGGTCTTCTACTTCCTGCGCCAGACGTTTCCCGATACTGATGCACCCTTGTGCCTGCGGTCTGTTGTCCTCTCCGTCAGCTGTGGAAATTGACACTCATTCGGAAATTCTTCGGAACGACAAAGACAGACTTGGCATGAATAAAAAACTTCTGGTGGTTATAACACCAGTTCTTTGGGGCATATTTATTAAAGGATTGCGGAGATCTCGATCGCCGCCTACCGTTATAATTTGGCTTAGGAACGAATTTGGGTCGAGCATTCACTTGATTTAGCTCGGATTTGGTAATGGCCAATCCTTCTAGAACTTTAGCCATGTTCGCCACTGTCCTCTCTAAAGAGGAGAGTCTATCATCTTGCGGGGGTGAAGAAAAGGATGATGGATTCACTTTGGGTTCCAAAACCCTATATTCTAACTCACATCTCTCAGATAAGTCATCTATAGAGAGAGTGTTGGGAAGCTGTCTGGCAAAGAGTTTTAATTATTATAATCAAGGTTGCGGTCTTGATATAAACACCTGACCCATTAATTACTTACATATGTCAGTATAAACTAAGAATTGTATAGTGTAGAAAAGGCAATTCATCCAGTAGACAGGTTTCTATCCTTGGGAAATTCTGGCCAGAATGGTTGCTGGACGAAACCGGCTACTGGATGAATTGCCTTTCTACACTATACAATTCTTAGTTTATACTGACATATGTAAGTAATTAATGGGTCAGGTGTTTATATCAAGACCGCAACCTTGATTATAATAATTGTTATCACCACCCGCGCAACCAATGTTCGTTTAATTTGATAATAATGTTCAGGTGAAACCGGAATAAACCATATAATATTCCCTTTTAGTTGTATACTTATCACATGGCAAAATCTGGATTCACATATTTATCCAGAAAAACTGAGAAATAAGTTCCGAAAGGAAAATATTCTTCTTTTATAAGTTTTACGTATCAGATTGGTTCTAACAGCTCGCCAGTTTATTTATTTTCCTTTAAACTAACCAATTTTCCTGTTTCATCCGATTTTCCTTCATATATCTTTTCAATCGAATCTCGAAAATCTTTAATCTCACATTCTTCCTCATTGCTCAGTGTAGTTGTTTCTAAAAATATTTTACAAGTAAACCAAAAATAATTCTTTAATGAATCAGCCGTAAAGCCTTTGAAATATTTAAAAATATTTTTTAAGAAAGCAAATTTAAAAAATTTGATTACAACAGACTTATATGTTTTATTGTTTATAAAGCCAATTGAAATACCGAGCCATTAACTTGTAATTTGGGAGACGCATTTGAGGATTATGTTTGATTGTTTTTTTAAAATTATACTACAAAATTGTTTCACTGAATTTGATCTGATGTAAAGACCTTTAAATAAGTTGACCTTTTTAAGTTCGTTGTATAAAATTGTTATTTATGAGACATTTATTCACAAACATTATGTAAATTAATTTATTTACATTTTTTGTTTGCAAAATCGCAAAGGTGAAATTTATACATGAATGAAAAAAGTTAACATGTTAATTGTCATTTGTTATGACCTAGACTTCGGCATATTTGTTGTCTCAGTCATTTTTTTGATAGCAAATATTTCCCTACATATTTTAAAAACACAGGATTAAGAAATAAATAAGACTTCTTCAAGTATGTCACATTGAGGTAGTTAGATACACTTTTGTATAGATAGTAAAAGAAATAAACGTCTAAATTTATCCACATTTTGATAAAAGTATAAAAAATAAATAAAGGTTGTGTCGTAACCTCAGATGCAATAGCCAATTGAATATTTCAGTGCTTCAACAACTCAAGCGTTGTGAGTCACAAGCAAATGAACCGACTAAACTATACGACCCTATTCTTCCTGTTTAAGTATGGATTTATTTTCTTTCAAAAAAACATGACAAAGTCATCGCTCACTACGACAGCGCAGAATCTTTATTGCAATTTAAAAGTGGTGCTACCTAATAAATACAAATTGTCCTAATTATCCGGAGTTTATCTTTCTTTTCAGTAGAATACTGTATATTTAAAATCCTAAATATATCTTGTGCAAATACACTTTACACATAGAAATAAATGACGATTTTTGGCATAGATATCGATCGAATTTTATAGTCACCTGAAAAAATTCGTTTATTCAATGCTAGGCAACATTTCTTGCTTGTGTTGATATTACTAATTACGCGGCTTGCCATGTAGTGTAACATTTTCTGTGGGTTATTATGCCAAATTGTTGAGACACAATAATCAAAATTTCCTATTCGCAGAATAGGATTTTGGCATCATGTAGATGAAACCCATTTGCGTATTTACGTGTAGGCCTAATTGCAAACGTGGTGTGTTATGCCAGCAATATGGAAACTGTAGACAGCCTCGTCAGTGACTATAATGAAATAGCAAACCTCACCTTGACACAGGGTCTTCTATTACCGTCCGCCTAACAAATGGTTGCGAGTATGGCGATAAGGACTATTTAGTTCAAGTTTGCAGACTTAAGGTAAACACTAATTCATTTTTATTTAACCAGGCTCACAAAATTGCAAACCTAGCGTAAGACACACGAGTTAAATTATTTTAACCTTTCATAGTCACCGTAAAAGCCCGACGAAAACCTGACTTACGTGGATAAACCCGTACCGCATATATTTTGTTCGACAATTTATAGACAAATCTTACTTCTGATAGTCTCAAAGATATGGTAATTGACTTGAATATCGTCTGAAATATTTTAAGATACTTACCTGAAATTCATGCACTCAATTTCTCCTGATCTGTATGGTACACCATTTTGCTTAAATGTCAAACATATTATACTTTAAAATTTATGTTATTTGAGAAATGCTGATGTGATTTTATGCAAAGTTTTAATTTTGTCCAATTCTAAAAAAATTTTCGAATTTCTTTACTTATCATGAATAATTGATCACAAATTATAGAACAGTTCCTGTATATCGTCGGGAAGAATTAAGATTATTGTCATTATTTATAGAAAAACAAAAAAATTAGCAGCTCTTTTTTGGTCACAATTCAGATTAATTAATTCTAAAACATCAAGTTTAGCAATTTTTCATTCGTTTAGGTAAAATGATTTCCAATCGACAAGAGTACGTTGGTTGAATTGTTGGTAATGTTATTCACAAAATAGACCGTGTTTATCCTTATTGGCAACATAAAAAATATCTCTCAAAATTTCTGCAACAGACTTTAAATATATATATATATATATATATATATGTATATATATATATATATATATATATATATATATATATATATATATATATATGAGTCGGATGCATGCGACATCTGGTGTCTTAAGAAATTAATGAAGTTTCGTGAATTTTAGATGTATGTTACTGATCACCGTTTTTTGGAGTCAACGTACTTAATATCACATTTAAAATGACGATATATTTTCTGAGAGATATCCAATGTGTCAACAAATCCACGGTTGTAGTTTAACACACCGAGGCATAAAATTATTACCAAAAGTTTGTTTCATAAATATTTTCGAGAATAAGCTCCACAAGATTGCAATCGATTATATTACAACTGATGGAACGTAATGCTTTTGGCTTCAATTACTTTCTCCGTTCCAAATCTCTTAGTAAAAATAAAACATTAAGTTTCGTCACCATAATCCCTTGTCAGAAATAAATCTGTCCCACAATAATCCGTTTTTGCATTCGTTTTAGCCATAAAATCATGATAAAATAACGACGGGGATATTTTTGAGTAGCAAATAATAAAGTACTGAGAGTATATAAGATTATATCCACTTTGTTAATACGTGTATTTTTATAAATAGCAGGTAGTATGTGTCATTTTTCAGAATATGTATTTTATTCGCAAATAAATTTCTTCTTTAGTACTGAGTATAACATATGCGAATCTTACTACATGATACTTTAGCAAAGACCTACTACTAACAACAAAATCGGCATTAGTAATCACAATTGTGTGGTAATTATGACAAAATTATTTTAAATTTTATTATTTTATGTTACCAATATTTATCTTATGTGCATTTACGTATTAGACTTGAAGTCCCATGTTATCAGTTAGTTTATATTTGACCAAAAGGAAATGCTAAATTCAGCATGAATAAATTAAAAATAATATGGATCTTGTTCGCAATCGAGAAAATCTACATTTTGTTTTAAAATGAATGATAACACGAATAACTTTGTGCTTACCTATAATAGATTATAATGAAATAGTGCAAATGCCTTTATTTGGTGGGCATGTTTTACATTCTAACAAACTAATTCAAACAGAAGAAGAATAAAACAAATTCAATTTAACAACACGCGTTCTCCAGTAGAAACGCATACTTTATGTTTTATGTCTTCTTATTAGTATGGAATGTTGCTAAGACTAAACACATGTATAAATAGACTTTAAGCACAAAAACACATCATCCTATGTGGATTTGCTTGCTTATATATATATATATATATATATATATATATATATATATATTATTTATTTACATCTTTATTCCATTAATTTTACAAAGATTAAGAAATTTTATTCTCAAATGGTTAAATTTTTTATCTCTAAGAGGCAAACTAATGGTGTGGACTTCCTCTTTCTTAGTGATTTCGTCATTTTAAATTTCATTTTAATTTTTTTTTAAATACGTAGGATTCATCTATATGGAAAAATTAAAGCAAACAGGCCAGTACATAACTAAAAACAACATGCATTTTATGAATACTTAGGTTCAGTTTGTGAGCTGCAAGACTCTCAAACCTCTTTCAAATTCGAATGCGGAAATTCGAGAAAAAATTTCTTGTATGGCCAATAAGGATTATCTCGATCTATTTAATGTACAAAATTTGTCTAATGCAATTTGGATTTATACCGACGAAAAATAAAGAATGATATTACACTGTTATTTATAAATATAAATATCTCTTTTTAAATAAGCTCACTATAGCAAGATTTTACCAAATATGTATCGCTAATATAAGCTGAACAATGCATTATGGAGTAAATTCCATTCATCCACAAGGACAATTTTCTCCTTGATGCAGCTAAAGATCGAACCCTCTAGCCTAAGAATTAGCGATGCAACTCATCCGCAACCGGAGAGAAGCCGCGTTATGCGATTATCGTGTTTCGTTTTCCATAAAATACTTACCTTTTAGCCAAACATCTAATTATATTAAGTATGCAATGGCAATTAATAATGTAACTTAAATTGAAGTATTTTGTAAAGATTAGGTAATATTTACAATGCTTGCAACAGAAAAACAGTATTTCATATCCGATTTTGCTTATTTTCCTTCTCTTGCCTCTTTTTAATCTAGCAATAACGCTCTTTTAGATGCTATGAATATGGTGGGGGATATCACTAAACCCAATATCGGATTGGCAAATTACGAAAATATTTAAATTAGAATACCATTTATTATACCTAGGTTAGGTTTTAACTTTGGCGCACTTATTGTACGATCATTAAAACAAACTGGAAAACAAGAAGCTCTCGCATGTACGTTGGGTAAATTAGAAATCGATGTATGTTGTGTATCTGAAACTAGAATACAGGTTCCTAGGTGTGTTTCACAATTGGGTGAAACGCTATATTAGCTTTTAACATATGGTTCCTCGAGCCAAGAAAAAAGGGCGTCGGTATTGTCCTTAGCTCACGAAATGAAGCTTGCTTACCTGAATGAATCATTGTAAATAGCTGTCTTTGTGCATCACGCTTAAATAAATCTACTAAAATTAATGCCAGAAACTTTACATAAGCCTTGTCAATTGCAGCACATACGACATCTAGGACACTCTTTATTTTGTAGAGCATTAAGTTCAGATAAATTCTGGGTTATGGATGACGTGAATGCAGAAGGTGAGCTCTTGAGTAGCGCAGAATTTCATTTAGAGGGAGGATACACTTTAAGCTCAATGCACAACGATACTTTTGAGCGACTGTCGGATAACTGCGCGGAACATAGATTATACTAATGTAGCACAAACTTCAGACGTAATGTAGGACGTAAGGTCCCAAAGAGTCCTCCAGCCCCCGGTTAACGTTGGA
This sequence comes from Eudiplozoon nipponicum, assembly GCA_029291075.1. Lineage (NCBI taxonomy): Eukaryota > Metazoa > Platyhelminthes > Monogenea > Mazocraeidea > Diplozoidae > Eudiplozoon > Eudiplozoon nipponicum. Next base: position 144,692 of record JAQBSW010001096.1, read on the forward strand.
CACAAATATATCATTTAAAAATTAATTATAGATAGTTTGATTACATCCAGGATTCTCGTGCGTGCAGGAAAACTTGCGTCGACTCGAACCATCCACTTATCCGTTGTAGATTTGAACCAACGTTTACAGGAGAAATAAACAAAAATAAAACTCAGATAGGCATCGGCAAACTCAAATGACCGTTTTTCCGAGAAAATTATGAAAACATTCTAAAGTTAAAACTAATCGGTCTTGAAGGCTAGAATTCGAATTTGCTTTTAACGAAGAGGAATTCCACTATGCACAATGCAGATACTATTGTTTGTGGCATTGTAGGCCCCTGTAATAATAATTATTGATTTTCTGTAAATTTCTATGAAGATACTCTAAATAAGGTGCCACATTGTCGCAAAAATGTAAAACGAAAGGTTATGCGTAGTATAATAATCTATCTCAAATCCTATTGAACCAGAATGTTTAAGGAATTGGTAGCAGTGTTTCAGTGGCGTGATGGTAAGAAAATTAATTTATTTTTGGTGTCTCACTAATAGATCGAATTACTAGTGAAAAATTTCTCTTTAAGGACGACCACTCAACCTAAAACGGCATTAGTTTATTGCCATATTGGTTTCATATAAACCGTTGATATCTTTGTGGAACACGAGTTTAACATAATGCAGTCTGAGCATTGTACAACTAACCACTGGATGCATATACTTTAATAAACGAATGTAAGAAAAAGTTACTTTAAACTTCCTTTAATTTATCACCCTTATTATTTTTTCTATTCCAAAAAATTATTTATATGCGTTTATTTATAGTGCATAGTATACCTAGTAAAAGGATGATTCAAACAGAACCAGAAGAATATGCTAAATTTAGCATGACATAAAGATAGAAACCCATGTACACATGCATTCCATGAGTACTGGTAACTCATAAGTAGAAGCTGGCGCATTGCTCAAAATCCATTTAATATTTAGCCAAAAATTGTGCGACAATTGGATGGAGTTTTTTCACCCATATTAATAAGTCATCAGTAAGCACGAATCACATGCGTACGTAATGCTATACCATTTGTAAGAACTCCCATTTGCATATCCTACTGGTCCTATTAAAAAATATTTTTAATAGAATAGCGATACCTTAAATATAATTTCTTATTTATTAATACTGCACAAACAAAAATATATAACTTACTAATATACAAGTATCAATTTTTTTGGCTGTAGAACGCGGGGAAATTATATATATTGCGACTAGTTAGGCATTTTTTCCTGAACGTCAGAAAATGCGATAATTATGGATCATTTTATTAGGAAGTGTTTATGAATAAAAGTTAAAATAGCAATAAAGTACTTAACATAGAAGTAATGAAGTAATAATGCATTTTTCAATAAAAAATTCAAAAATTCGCGAAGCTACAGCTAATCAGAAATATTCTTTTGGTCGCTCCAAATTTCATGAAGTAATGCACAAAAACATGAACTGACAAATTTCTTCTACAATCTGCTTCAACTACTACATAATGCAATAAAGTCCATATAATTATTATTATAATCAAGGTTGCGGTCTTGATATAAACACCTGACCCATTAATTACTTACATATGTCAGTATAAACTAAGAATTGTATAGTGTAGAAAAGGCAATTCATCCAGTAGACCGGTTTCGTCCTTATTGGGAACTCATCAAGTACTGGCCAGAATTTGCCGCGGACAGGATACGAACCTGGGCACAGAAACCGGTCTACTGGATGAATTGCCTTTTCTACACTATACAATTCTTAGTTTATACTGACATATGTAAGTAATTAATGGGTCAGGTGTTTATATCAAGACCGCAACCTTGATTATAATAATTGTTACCATACCCGCGCAACCAATGTTCGTTTAATTATATAAAAGTTCATATAATTCCCATAAGAAATTACAAGATAAAATGTGAAAGACGACCTAAATTTATTTTCCCTTGTAAGGACCCTATTCAAAATATGACGTTGGAGCAAGAATTGTTGATTACACGTGACTTAAATGTGAACATTGCTAACATTTTTATAATCCTGCTAGATGTTTCTCCCGACAAATTTTGAGATGAAAAATTGTTTATTCTTTGAAAATTCTAAAATAAAACAAAACTCCCTTTAAAAAATGAAACATCATAATTTAAAAACAATACCAAACTAGCAATTAACATGAACGTAATCTTGACAATAGAAATATTTCATTCAGTTAAACCGACTAAATAAGAAAAATATATTCGAAAACCAAAATGGATGGAGAGCTGGATAATTGATAAAATATTTTGGAATTACTTGTTTATGGAAATAGAATCAGAATATTATATAAAGTTTCTCGTGATTATCATGCAACAGGACTCAAGGACATAACATTTTCAAAATATGTTCTAAGCAGAATAATTAAAAGCCACAAAAAAATCGCGAAATAATATATCGCATCAGCTACAACAAATTATAAATATACAAATCTTCTTATTACACAGATTATTTTGTTTGCATTCCAAACATTAACTGCTAAATGCAAACCAATTTTGAATATCTTTGTTATTGTCTGCCCATCTTTCTGATCGGATTATATTGAATGATCTAAAAATGTATATAGTGCCTTTTAAAGTAAAAATAAAAAATTAAATGCTAATCTATAAAACACCACAAATTAATTATTGTTATGAAAATTTTTCAAATATTAGCGAAAGCCAACCTTGAGGAACTAGAAATTTCATTCAAATTAAATGTAAATTAACTGGCTTCAAATCGCTAATTGCAGAAATAAAGTAGCAATATATTGTCCACAGAATTGGTAAACAAGAAAATTACGACGAAACGTCTTGGTAATCAAGATTAACTTCTGCAACTTCATCAGAACTAACAATGTAAACAGCATTACAACACTTCGGAATTTTGCAATAAAATTAATAGTATTATTATTGAAGAAATTTACATTCTCTACTTCATCATCGTCGACAGATATCTCACCAAATAATTTACTACAATAACTCATGATTTAGCGAACTAGCAACCGAGTTACGATATGCCCTCTCTCGAAAAGCAATAAATAACAAATTTAGTGAAGGTTTATCTAAAAATGAAGTGTTTAAAAAGTGCATTTGCCTACCCATAACTTAAGTCTTCTATTCGTTTAAATTTTTTACACCAATTCGCACTCATTACAAAATATGTAAATGGAGAATATTAATTTCTTCAAAGAACTCTCATTTACTCTCCGCTAACGAAATAATTCACATTTTTATCTAAGAGAAATTTTTAAGCTGACCATATTTCCTTAAACATTTGACGTTGAGGATTTATTCGCATTAGGAGATATCTAAATATGGGCTTGGCCAAAATTCATTGTCTCTTCGAGTATAATAATTATTAAACCAACTCTGAGTTACCTTATAAATAATGGGAAAAACAGTTATTTTAATAGTTATGATAATAATAGTAATAATTATATTATTAATAGTATTAGTAGTATTACAGTTTACTAATTTGGAAAGTTATTCAAATTAGTATAACTGAATGAACATTGATTGCGCAGGCTGTGATACTAATTAGTTTTAATCAAGGTTGCGACCTTGATATAAACAATTGATCCATTATGTGCATACACTTTTCAGTATAGAATAAGCTTTGTATAGAGTATAAAAGGCAATTCGGCCAGTTAAAAAAGTCAAGATAATAAATGAGAGAAAGTGAGCAGATTTGGGAATTTATAGACAGATCTCAGAGGCTAGAGCACAAGATTCCGAAGTACACGTGCCCTGGTTCGCACCCTGTCCGCGGCAAATTTTTGGCAGTACGTGATAAATTCTCAATAAGGACGAAACCTTTCTACTGGATAAATTGCCGTTCTACACTATACAATGCTTAGTTTATACTAGCAAATGTGTGTACATAATAGAACAGGTGTTTATTTCAAGATCGCAACCTTGAATAGAAGTAATAAAAATTAATAATAAAGTAATTTTATAAGGAGTAGTAGTAGTAGTAGTAGTAGTAGTAATAGTAGTAGTAGTAGTAATAGTAGTAGTAATATTAATATTAGTAGTAGTATTATTGATGGCTGTGGTAGTAACAATAATAACAATAATAATAGCAATATTTGCATTTTACATAGTAGCAGTAACAAAATCAGTAGTAGCTTCAGTAGCGTCAGTTTTGGTAATGGCAGTAGTTTGTAATTTTAGTAGTTATTTTAATATTACGTGTAAAAAAATGCTAGTAGTAATAAATTTACTAAAATTGTTAGTAGTATTAGTAGATTTATTAGATTTTGCATTAACATCATTAGTTTTATATATATATATATATATATATATATATATATATATATATATATATATATTGTCCATAAACTCAATATTGTATCAAGTATAAAAGGCAATTCATCCAGTAGACAGGTTTCGTCCTTATTGGAACTTTTCAGGTATTGTCCAGATTTAGCCACGGATGGGATATGAATTCGGGCACATTTTCTTCGGAGCCAGCGACTCTATCCACTACACCATCTGTGATGCATATTACATGCAATTTGAAGTCGTATTCTAACTTTTATATCCTGGTTAGTCACCACATTTAAATAATCCCCATTTATATATATATATATATATATAACAATAATTTTTTGACTGAGCGTAGTTAAAATGTTTAATTTTCTTACCGGTATGAATGAAACTTGATATCAGTAATCTGTCAAATCCAAAATTGCTTTTCCTTCTCTCCAGCCGGATAACGTCAAACATGTCATCACTCGTAAATATTTATCAAGGTAATAAATTGTCTTACTCTTTAAACAGTCCAAAATCAAGATAAGTCATAAACCAGAAGTATGGATCTATGCACTGTACTTCTCCAAATGAGTTAATAACTTCAAAGTTGTAGTTAATGAGAGGGCCCAATTTCTTCAAGATGTCTGTTCCAGACATATATTCCTTAATTTTCTGAATAAAATATAAAATTTCTAATTTTAGGTTACGCGAAATATATCGAAAAATGTAGTAGTATTGGTAATCGGCATATCTAAAGCATCAGCATAACCTGAGCAGTTAAATAGAACCATAAGATTTCTTCCCATTTCAGCATCACATGTCTGAAATAAATGAACAAATAAAAAACAATATCATGAATAAAATTCTTCTTATATACTTAATCTATAAGAATTCCTACTGCTGTTACTTTTGCGACTACAACCTTTTTATAACTATATTGCATTTATTCAAACAGTTCATTGCCAAATAATTTATTTTAAACGGTCTAATTCAGTACTGTGTCCAATATTCGTGGAGAGACTAGTCAGCTTCATAGATTTCTATTATCAATCTTCTCGAAGTCAAAATTCATTATTCAAATCGGATCAAATAGTACCCAGCGTTTACAATATATTTCCATAATTGACACTCTTTAAAGCCCCAGGTGGTGGATGTTGTGCATTACTGCGGCATGGCACAGAATTACGTTTGAAATTCTAGCGATACAGATTCAAGGAAATATGTAGCAAGTTGTATCCGCGTTACCACTTTGTCTTGACATTGAGAACTACAACTTTCAAAGCAACGGAATGGTAATTAATTTACGGGCTTTCTCGTGAAGTCTGTTTCAATTTTAAGGCGGTTGACAATTTAGATTCGGAATTTTCATTTTTTTAAATTTTCTCTGATACCCGACTAACAAGCACAGACTTATTTGAGCAAATGGATTGATGGTGCCAACGAGTATTTCCGCTTCAACATCTTATCAGCCTAAGATGGTACACTAAATAAAAGCTGGAAACTTGACTTTTATTACCAGATGCTGTTTGAGATGTAATTTTCTCTTATTTAAATCAAGTTTGCGAGCTTAAAGTAAACACAAATCCCATTGTATTTAACCAGTCGTCGAACAAAATAACAATAATACCGTCAGTCACCACGCACTGACGCTTTTCGACCTTCCATGATCATCATCAGAGTACGACGGTAAAATGACTAGCGAGGATCAAACAGCATTGCATATATATG